>RCUC01065380.1:0-29147 GCA_003697995.1 Taxidea taxus jeffersonii
CCCCCCCCCCCAACTGCTCACCATGACTGTGCAATCCTCGGAGCCGCTGGCAATGACGTTATCATTGTGTGGGCACCAGGCAATGTCCAGCACTGGGGCTGTGTGGCCGCAGACCATGGGCACGTTCTTGTCCACACGTCCAGTCTAGGGAGTACAGCAAGGCCTCTGAGGGAGGGACTTCTGCTCTCCAAGCCTGATCCAGCCTCCCCACACCCCTTCAGAGAGGCCCAGAGATGAAGGCAGTGGGGTCCCTAGGAGGTGGGAACAGGGCCTAGGGCGGGAGGGTTTGTCCTCTGCTTCAGTCCCAGAGGTCTCAGAAGGGCTGGCCACAAGTAATACAGGATGGGGGTGTGGGGCTGGGTACCAGTGGCCACACTGGGCCCTGGTCCTGCCTTACTGTCCGACCCTGGCCAAGGTCCTGACATCTCTGCCCGCTCCTTGCTCACCAGTGCCTTGCCGGCTGGCCCTCCCACCCCAGCTTCAAGGGAGGCTTTCCAGGGGGTGATAGGCTAAGGCCCTGGGCCAGGGAGGTTGTATTAAGGTTAGGGTTCCCCAGGGAAGTGTGGGGATGGGGAGGGGTGCTTCCAACAGGATAGGGACAGGGGAGGTCTGTCCTAACTGGCCCCAGGCAGGAGCAGAGGTTTGGAAATGGCCGCTTCCGGGGACAGCCACTGCTGCACGGTTTCCTGTGTGAAGAGCGGGCCCAGCTCTAGCCCCACAACCACTTCCTCTTCTCTTGGCTTCCATCGGCCCTTTTAAGGTAACAACTTAGGGCCCATCTCCCCTTCCTGTCTCACCCCCCAAGAGCACAGGAGTATGCTGCGGGTGGGGGTCAGCAGAGGGGAAGGCAGGGTGTGAGCAGGAGCAGAGGGAAGGCAGGTCTGGGGGAGGGGAGAGGGCCTCTCACATCCTCCCTGGCCGCAGCCTAGGGGCTGGAGCTGGCCTGGGCTGGGGTGGGGGGGCTCAGACAGGCTCAGGCCCAGAGCCCCTCCCACCCTGGGAGCACTACTGGGTCTGCCCTAACCCCATGGAGCCCTCTCTGTGCTATGGATGGGAGAAGGCCCCGGGTCTGCAGGCCTTGCCGGGTGACCTTTCTGGTGTCACCTGAGCTTCAGTTTCCACGCGACCACTGCACGTAGGAGCTGGAGGAGGCTGAAGGCTCATGTGGCCCAGCTCAGTTTTACAGCTGACAACGCTGCAGCCCAAGAAGGCTTGGTGACAGTCACCCAATCAGGACCCCCGCGGGGCCACTGGAGGACCAGAGGCCCCCTCAAAGGGAAGACCACTGCCCCAAGGGCTCCAAGGGCTCACCTTGCCCAGGGGCAGCACCAGGAAGGCCCCTCCCCCACTGGCCTCGCAGATCAGGGCCACAAACTTGGGGTTGACAGCACAGAAGCCACTGTCCCAGGTGGTCTGCGAGACGCGCACGTCCTCATAGCACTGGTCGGCCTTGGCTGGCTGTCCAAACACGTGGCGGAACTTGCTGGAGCGGACCACCTGCCGGCTCATCCTGGGGGGACGCATGGGTTTGAGAGCTTTTCAGGTCGACTCTGACCTTAGAGTGTCCCCCAGGGCACCCCTCAGCTGGTGTTTAAGGTCTCAGTTAACTTGCCCAGCATCAGCTCCCTGGGCTCCCTGCCCCCTTCCCCGCAAACTGCCATCCTGTCTCCCTCTTGCTCATGGTCCTCACTCCTTCCCACTCCTGGCCAGCCTGCAAGCCTGCCTTCTCTACCACGCCGGGGCCTCGTGTCTGTACCCTCAGCCTCTCTGGCAGAGCCCGGTGTGGGGGAGCACCAATGGCTGATCTGTGGTCTTCTGCCAGACTTTGCCCCTCCTCTCCAATGGCTCCCACTGCCACCCTCTGGGGGCTTTGGTGGGGACAGCCTGGAGGATGGGTCACAGCAGCCACACTCCACGCTCCTTACACCCATACGGGGGGCTTCCTGAGGGCCTGGGCAGGGCTGGCCTCCCTCCCCTCCTGGCTCAGGGCTGGGCATCCAGAAGGAAGCAAAATGTGGGCCTGTCCAGGGGGCAGGTCTCTGGGCCCCAGAAACAGGCAGATGGCTTGGGTCCCACTTTCTCCTCCTCACACCCCTGCCTCCCGAGTCTGCCGAAACAGGTGCCCTTAAGTGCCATCTCCCCCTGCCTGGGAACCATGCATGGGAGGGGAGAGGCGGCACTGACTTCTCAGAGGCCCAGCGAAGATGGTTTCCCCTGCCTGGCTGTGGGGAGAGCCTGGCTGGGGAAGAGGGAGTGAGTGGAGGGGGGGGGATTGTCTCTGGCCCCCCCCAGGCTCCGGGCCCCCCTCCTGACACCCAAGAGCATCCCCTTCTTGTGCCATGAAGGGGCCATGCCACCTGCTCAGAGGGCACTCTCCCAGACCCCACCTTCCCAGCTTCAGCCTTTCTCACGGGGTGCCCCCCTGCCCCCGCCTGCCCTGTGAGGCTCCAGGAGGCTCCAGGTCCACCTGCCCAGAAAGCATGTGTGAGGAGAAGCAGTCCAGGGGCAAGGGGATTGGTCCCAAGTGAGAAACCTGGGCCTGCAGAAAGGGGAGCCCCAAAGCCGAGGTTGGGGGACAGGAAGCCATCGCCCCACCCTGCCTCCTCCCCCCACCGCAGGTACCAGGCTCAGAAACCACGGAAAGGGGAACTTGGTCTTTTCTTGTTTTGCTCTCAACCCCTTCCTGTCTCCACGCTCAGGGCAGCTGCGCGGCTCACCCCACCCTGCCCCCTCCCCCACCCCACCCCCGACGCCGTTCTGGCGCAAGCCAGCCCCCCCACCCCCGGGCTCCCCCACCTCCATCTTGGCTGCGGTGGTCCCTCACCCCGGCCTGTGCACGGAGCCCTGGGTCACGCAGATGGACCCTCCCACGCACACCCCCCGTCCCCCCCCAGGCGAGTCCCCTGCACGCGCGGCGCGGACGGCTGTGTCCCCTCTCCCAGCGGCGCGCTGACAGCCCGTCCGCCCCCACGGCCGGCTTCCGCCGAGCTCACGCCTGCCCCACAGGTGGCCCAGGGCAGCGATGCCCGGTCCCTTGCCCGGGAACCCAGGCTTACCTGCTGCTGAGAGATGGGTGGCCCCCCAAATGGAGGAGGGAGCGGAGGAGGAGGAGGAAGAAGGAGCTGGCGGAGCCAGAGACGGGCCGCTGAGGATGCTCTTGTCAAGACAATGAATGAGAAGCGGCGTCTGCCCGCCTCCTTAGGGGTGGCGGCGCCCCTTTGGGCGGAGCTCTTAAAGGGGCTAGCCCTTCTCCAGGCGGAGGCACCGCCCCCACCCCCCACCCCCCCGGCCCAGCCCGCGGCCGCCCCTCCCTCCGCCCAGCTCGGCCGCGCCTGCCAACTCCGAACCCAGGCAGATGCCGCCGGCCAGTCGCTGACAATCTAATCGGCACTTTTGTAATGTCAAAATGCAAAAATACCCTCCCTGTTCCTTCTTTCCTCCTTCAGTCCGCCCCAGCCCACTCACCATCCTGTCCCTGGCATTCGCAGAAGCGCCCACCGGGCCCCCACGCGCACCCCCAGCTTAAGGCTGCTCTGCCTCCCACCCCCCACCCCCAGACCAGGGCTGGAGAGCTGAGCCCCCCGGGTCTCGCAGGGCTCCTCCATTTACAAGCGGTGGACTTGGGAGAGTCACTTTTCCTCTCCCATCTGGTTTCTTCATCCAGGAGCACCTCCCACTCACCTGCCTCACGGGGAATGAATGAATGACTCCGGCATTATGGAGCCTTCTCCCTGCAGGGGCGGCAGAGGTGGGTCAGGATCAGGTTCCTGACCCTGAAGAGCTCTCAGCCTCCTGAAGGGAGAGGAGCAGAAGGATGGCCCCAAGGATGCTGAGCAGAGGAGAAAGCCAGACTCCATACTCAACAGGGAGGACGACTCCATTGTCGTCCTTGGAATCGGAGATAGAGTCAGGGGGCAGCAATGCAGAAGCTAGAGAGGCAGACCCCAGAATCAGACCCCTTTCCAAGTTGGGCTCCTGCCAGTCACACTACCAACTGACCCTGGGCAGGCTACTTAAGCTCCCTCAGCCTCAGTTTCTCTCTCTGTAAGAGTCATACCTAGCTCAAGAGGTTATGGGGAAAGCAAAGCTTGATGTACCTCGACTGGAGCGTAGCAAGTGCTTATTGAATGTTACTACTGTTACCATTTACCCTGTATTTGGGCTAGACCCGAGAAGGGGAAGGGGGCCAACAGACACCACCAAAGGAGGCCTTGTGAGCTGAGAGGCAGCTGAGCAAAGGCCCAGTAACCTGATTCTTTGAGGGACTGGTTCATATCCACTGCCACCACTGATTGGCTGCATGCTCTTGGCCATGAAGTCTAACCTCTCTGAACCTCAGTTTCATCATCTGTAAATGGGGGATAAATACGACCTGTCTTGCCCTCTTCGCCAAGTGATAAGGCTCAAATGAGACCACACGTGTAAAAGTGTCCCACACGACTCCATCGCAGCCACTGCGTGCGGCAGTGTTCCTCACAGCCCACGGAAGGACCGGACTGGACTGGATGGGGATGGATAGTGCCCACCGGAAGTGGTAAGAATAACAGGCGGCGTTTACTGAACACCAACCGGGGGCAGCGCGCTGTGTCAGCTGTGAATATGCCCAGCTCCTTTAGTCCACGCCACACCTCTAGGGGGCAGATACCCCCTCCACTGTGCAAAGGAAATAGGCACTCCCTCCGTCCCTGAGCACCTTCTTGCCCAGCAGGGGACGAGTACATTGGCAAGAGACCTGAAAACTATGGCCCGGAAGCAAGAGCTGGACAGCCGTGCAGAGGGCCAAGCAGGGAAGCACAGATGCTGCTTTCACATCCCAGTGTGGGGTAGGGCGGATGGGTATGGGGCCGCTACAGAGACCAGTTGGAGTCCAGTGGTGAAAGTTATGTTTCGGCTTCTCTGAAAGCTGATGTCTGGAGAACACAAGGCTGAGCGTCCATTGGGTGGTGAGGGCCCTGCCTGGAGGCTCCTCTTGTATCTAAGAAGGGGCTGACTGCTCCTGATGAGGGGTGTTGGGACAGGGTACCTGTTGGGTGCTGCCGGCCCAGTGTCTTACCAGACCCTCTTTACTGGTGGCTGCATCTGGATTTTCCTTGGGGGGGTACCAATGTTCCCTCACTGGCAGTCCCTGAAGTTCAAGAGGGATCCAAGGTGGGCACAGGGCCAAAGTTCCCCAGTCAAAGCAATCTTTTCTGCTTGGTTCAGGGACAGGCACTTGATTCAAGGCTATGTAACCAGAAGCTGATTCATTGGAGCTGCTAGGAAAAAGAGCCCTCTTTCCACTGGGGGTTAGTAAGCTGATAGGCTATAAGGTTGGCACTAGTAGTGACTATTTTGTCACCACATAGGAAAAGTTGGCTGGAATCAGCCTACACAGACAACTGCAGAATCAAGATAGGAAGACTGACATATTCTTGACATCCTTTGAGTATCTGGATCAAGCCGTGCCTGAACCCCTTAACATTTCTGACACATAAGACATAGGTTCCTTTTTCCACATATGACAATAAGTTTGAGTTGGATTTCTGGTGCTTACAACTGAAAAAGTTGTAATGGATGGGTACATCCGCTATGGGGAGAGACAGGACCACCCTCAAGAGGCTGTAGGGCATGATGGAGTCAGAGAAACCCGGAGAACTACAGATTCACCATGTCCTGCTGCCCGGGCAAAGTGACATTTCCTCACCTGTAAACCATGCACAGCATCAGTCACTCTCTAGAATGTGTACCCATCCCCCAGCTTCATAATAAGATTATGTTCTTTAATATAATCTTATAATTTTCTCTGTAGAGGCCTTATATACCATTAGATTCCCCCCATGGCATATTATGGTTTTGTGGCTATTTTGAATGGATTCTTCTTATTCTAGTTGTGTAACCTTGTTTTCTTTCCTTCTAAAATCACCTTTATTTCCAATAAAATACATCTTTCTTTCCATACAATAAAACACACTCATTTTAAGTGCATGGTTCCATTAGTCTGACAACTGTAATAAGCACCATAATCAAGATATGAAATATTTCCAACTCCCCTCAAAGTTACCTCATGCCCATCTACAACCCAATCCTTATCCTCAGCCCCAGGCAACCGCTGATCTGCTTTTTGTCAGTATAGAATTTTCCGTACAAATGAAATCATAGAGTATGTGTCTGGCTTTTTTCACAAAGCATGTTTTGAGATGCATCCATGTTATTGTATGTCAGATAAGGACTTTTATTTTACCTAAGCACAATACCCTTATGTAATACATAATTACACCAAAAAAGTTAATAATTTTGTATGTTTCCCTTTACATGTTACCCCCCCAGAAAAACTTCTCACGGAGTTTGCAGTCCATCTTAACATCGCTAAAATCACTAGGACGACCATTCTGTACCTCCTATAAAATGATGCAATAAGCTTGTAGTAGCACCTTTCCAGTATCCTTGTCAAAATCATCATTATAATCATCACCAGCATCCTAAATCTAATTAAGCCTCCAGCTAGATTAGTTTGGACAAGATAAGGGGGATGGAAGAACAGGCTAAATAACACCATGAAGAAGTAGTTATGTAAATCTAGAATGCAAAAATGTGTGAATCTAGAAATGTGGGAAAATTTTATAGGACAAATTACCTAGTTTCAATAAATAAATGGTGCTAAAAGAAAAAAGAGGAAAAACAGTAAAAGAGTTTGAAAAAATACCAATCAGGGTATCTGGGTGGCTCAGTCAGTTGAGCATCTGCCTTCATCTCAAGTCATGATTCCAGGGTCCCAGGATCAAGCCCCACATGGGGCTCCCTGCTTCGTGGGTAGCCTGCTTCCTCCTCTCCCTCTGCTGCTCCCCTTGCTTATTCTCTCTCCCCCTCCCTCCCTCCCTCTCTCCCTCTGTCAAATAAATAAAATAAAATAAAAATCTTTTATCAATCAATCAACTGTCATATTTGGACTCTCTTTTGATCCTGATCCAAACAAATCAACTGTAAAAGTAGATTTCTAAAATTAGTTTCTGTCGCTTACAACCAAGAATCTTTTTTTTTAAAGATTTTATTTATTTGTCAGAGAGAGAGAGAGCACAAGCAGGGGGAGTGGCAGAGAGAGAGAGAAGCAGACTCTCTGCTGAGCAAGGAGCCCCATGTGGGACTTGATCCCAGGACCCCAGGATCATGACCTGAGCGGAAGGCAGAGGCTTAACTGACTGAGCTCCCCAGGTGTCCCTACAACCAAGAGTCCTGACTGCTCCAGGCAGCACTAGGTCCCCAGTGCAGCACTAATATTCCATCCCTGGGGTCTCAGGAGACCTGTGAGCTATTTCACTGTCCCTCTTTTCCAGATGATGAAATCGAGGCTTGGAGGAGAAGAATGACCTACCCAAGGTCACCAAAACTGGGATTCAGATACAAATCTACCTGACTCTGGAACCCAGGAGTGCATTCAACCTGTCCAGGCCACTGCTCAGAGCAGATGGGTTTACAAACTAGAGTGCAGTCGGGGCAGCAAGCTAGAAACGAAGCATGGTGGACACGCTACGGGTGGCATAATGGATGAATGACGTCACGTTAAAACTGGGTCATGAATAAAAGTTTGCCAAGCAGAGAACGGGTGGCAGGGGAACCAATTCCAGTAAAGGCAAGACAGAGATGAGGACATTTTAGGAAACGGTGAGCTCTTTGCCATGGCCAGAGCCTCAGGCGCCTGGGGTGAAGGGGAAGGTGGTTAAGTTGGGAGGATCATCAAGAAGGATCTCTTCTGAAGGAGTTTGCTCTTAAGACAAGGAGAAGGGCACACAAGTCTCTAAGCAAAGAAGTGAGGGGTCTCAGGTGTGAGAAGTGAGGCCCCCCCAGTCCTCTCAGCTGGCCCTCTAGCTGCCTGCAGGCTCAGCCCTGACCCATATTCAAGAAGCGGTCCTGGCAGGAAGTGTATAAGGATGCCATTTCCATAGGCTCGGGCCCAAGCCAACCTTGCCAGACGCTTCTGGCTGGCCGTCTGCTCAGGCTGCTTTCCTCACATTGGTAAGATGATCATCACTCCTATTTTATGGAGAAAAGAGGTGAGAACCCTTTCAATCCCTCCGCTCCCACCAGCAACAGCACCTCCAGTCCCTATGAAGAGCTGCAGACTGTAATCACAGAGATGTCCTCCTTGGGCCCTGGGAGGACTCCTCCTTCTTGGGACATATCCATTTCCTCAGTGACCTCACTCTGTCCCTCATCCCCTTTCCCCTGCACTGCCAAGTTCTACTCACCACAGACCCCCTCTCTTGGGTGTGTACAAACACGCTTAAATGCCCTGTGCCTTTGGGGGAACCTCTCCCCACTCGGCAGCCTCAAACCACTTCCCTAGCTCACTCTTGCCCTTCGCCATCAAGTTTCTTGAAAGAGCTGTCTACGCTCACTGCCCTCACTTCCACATCTCTTACTTACTCCTCCACCTGCGCAAGTCTGGCTCCGGTTCCCACCATCAGACACAGACTTGCCCTCACCAAGGCCACCGATAACCTCCTGATCATGAAATCAAATGTGTCGGTGGTCATCTGATGCTCTGGACTTCCCCTTCCTCTGGAATCTTCCCTTGGCATGCCTCTCCTGCTTCTCTCCCCACCCCTGCAGAGCAGCTCCCTTTGCTTAGCTTGCAAGGTGCTCCCAGGACTCCCCTTTTTCTCCTGGCTCCCAAACTCCCCCCACACTATCTCACCCATGGCTATAGCTTCAACTACAAACTTGGACAACCCCCAACCTGTCTCTGTGGCCCAAGCCTGCCTCCTGGGCTCCCTAGTGCTGACTGCCAACTGGAGGGCTCAACCTGTGTATCAGGGAGGGACTCCCAAAAGAAGCAGTCTTGACCTTAAATCTCTCCCTTTCCCTCTGTGCCCAGACCCCCGCCTGAGTTGTGTTGATCAGACCATCGCACTAGTTCTCTGATGAGTGACCAGCCTCTCATTCCTCTTTAAGGACACTTATGCCCTTCCAGATCATAATAAGCCTACCCTACAAAACCCTACCAACTCCTCAAGCAAAAAAGTTGAAACTCCCCAGGCATGGTGTCCAAAGCCCTTCCTGATCTTCCCCTTCTGGCCTTGTTATTCACCATTACCGCACTTCACATGCTCCCTCACTCTTCTGGTCTAGAGGCCAGACCCTCAGAGACCTACACGGAGAAGGAGAGGAGGGGGCTGGTCCATTCACCTGGTGCAGAGTGTGCCCCTCCAAAACTCGTGTTATGTGTGTGTATTAGTGTTAGACTCTTTCATCGTTCTAGGGTTTTGAGAGGGAGCGTGCCGAAAGAGAGCACTCCAAGGTGGTAAGCCAGGTGATGGACAAGGGTCCTTCTACCACATTCTACTGGTTAAGCTATCATATGACCAGCCTAGATTCCAGGGGAGGAAAAATTGGCTCCTCCTTTCCGTGTGGAAATTTACAAAGAGTTTGCAGCCATTCTAATCGGACTCCGAGGACTGGGCAGGGAATATGAACAGTTGGTGTGGGCCAGGTGAATGACAAAAGGGAGCAGACGGGCGGTGGCTGCACTAGCCCTCTGTCACCACTCAGAAATGGGGGCTCTGTGAAGCGAAGCCTGATTTTTCAAGACACGTTAGAAATAGGGATTTTTATATGAAAGCTCCAGATCTTTCAATGTTGGCAGCTAATTCAAAACTGTCTAAAAATGTTATATGAGCAAAAACTAAATATGTCTTTGGTTTGGATGTGATTTTTCTGGCCAACAATTTTTGGACTCTATTCTTTGCCCTTGGCATAGGCCTGAAATCTCTTACTCTGTGTTTGTTTCCAAAGCTCTCATGTACCCTATTTATTCATTAAGACTCAGGTCAAGACTCCCTTCTCTGTGACCCCTTCCCTTACACCCCCTCCCCCACACAGCCGCCTCCCAGAGTGGTTTCTTTTCTCCCTAGTGCTAGTGACCCCTGGTGCATTCCTCTAATGTGGTAATTCATACATTGGATAACAATTGTTGGCAGGCCCGACTCTTCAACTAGACTGCGTTTTATTTCCCCAGTGCAGGGCCCATCATTCAATAAACAAAAATCCTTCTTTCTTTCCCAACACTGCTCATCAACCACCAACTCACACGCTACTCTACCTTCACCATGTTCTTTCCTGGCTGGTCTATCCTCCACCCCACTGCCATCCCCCCAGTCCACCCCCTCCTCCCTTCTGCCCAGAATGATTCCAAGAGTCTGCTAGCAAGTCTCCCCAGTTGCAGTCTCCCCCGTTATCCCCAACCCCTGTCCCCTAGCCAGACTCCTTCTCCCTAACTGCATTTCGAGATTCCTCTTTTATTCTTCAGAACAGAATTCACTCCAGGGACTGGAGTTAGTAGATCCTGGGTTTTGTGCCTGTCCATTATGACTAGACCGGGAATGGAAGCCGCACCAACCAACGTCAGCCTTGGGTCTTTTTCTGGAATCGTTTCTGTCACTAGGGTGAGAATGAGGCCACCAAAGGAAAACCAAGTGGGAGTGAGGAGTGGGGAAAGAAAAAGATACAGATTGATGTGATGACCTTGCTGAGCCCCCTGATCACACTGTGCCTGAAGACAAATACATTCCAGGCTTAAGGGGAAGTGAGAGGCACATCAAACAAAGGATACTCCACAAAGAAGGCTCCATTTTGATTTATTTTCAACGTGCTGCATTTTCAAAGAACCAGACCCACCGTGGATCAACTTTCATTTTGAAATTGACAAGCCAAATCCACCACATGTGAGTTCTAGGGAGAATGTTATCCCAAAGCCTTGTCAGCCCCAGGTAGGGTCTCTCCCAAATGACACAAATCCCTCCTGTTGCCTCTCTGGGAAGCTCTTCAATAATATTTTGGGACATTAACACCAGAAGAGACCTTTGTCCAGCTCCCTCTTTTTATGGGTGGTGAAACCAAGACCCAGATACGAGTGAGGCAGACAGAGTCTGAACAAAATTTTCCACCAAGTAAAATCAGGGTGGAAGAAAGAGTAGTGCTTGGCAGGCAAAACCACGCCCTAACCTCCATGATTTAGGTAGATACAGTCACGGAATCACCTACATTTCTGATGATATAGGAGTCTCATAGTGCATAACTAATAGGGGTTAGGGTTAGGATTTTGTTTTGTTTTGTTTTGTTTTTAAAATATTTTTTTATTTATTTATTTGACAGAGAAAGAGAGATACCGAGAGAGGGAACATAAGCACAGGAGTGGGAGAGGGAGAAGCAGGCTCTCCGCTGAGCAGGGAGCCCAATGCAGGGCTCAATCCCAGGACCCTGGGATCGTGACCTGAACCGAAGGCAGACAATTAATGACTGAGCTACCCAGGTGCCCCGGGGTAATGAGATTTTTGAATGGTAGTTATAAAAGTTGTTCTTATGTTGTTATCAGAGTTGCAGAAAAGCATGTGTGTATTTTTCATTGCTTTTATATTGATACAGACACACACACACGCATGCACACACACACACACACACACACACACACACACACAATTTGGTGGAATGCAAGCTGGTGCAGCCACTCTGGAAAACAGCATGGAGGTTCCTCAAAAAGTTGAAAATAGAGCTACCTTATGACCCAGCAATCACACTACTGGGTATTTACCCTAAAGATACATGTGTAGTGATCCAAAGGGGCACGTGCACCCGAATGCTTATAGCGGCTTGTCCACAATAGCCAAACTATGGAAAGAGCCCAAATGTCCATCAACAGATGAATGGACAAAGAAGATGTGGTCCATATATACAATGGAGTATTATGCAGCCATCAAAAAACCCCAAAACCTTGCCATTTCCAACGACGTGGATAGAACTAGAGGGTATTATGCTAAGCGAAACAAGTCAATCAGAAAAAGACAATTATCATATGATCTCTCTGATATGAGGAATTTGAGAAATAAGAGGATCATAGAGGAAGAGGGGGGAAATGAAACAAGATGAAACCAGAGAGGGAGACAAACCATAAGAGACTCTTACCCTCAGGAAACAAACTGAGGGTTGCTGGAGGGGAGAGAGGTGGGAGGGATGGGGTGTTGGGGGATGGACATTTGGGGGGGTATGTGCTATGGTGAGTGCTGTGAATTGTGTAAGTCTGATGAATCACAGACCTGTACCCCGAAACAAATCATACATTATGTGTTAATTTAAAAAATATATATATATGTACATATATATACACATAAATACACACACACACACACAATCGCAGTACTATTTAAAAGCTAGAAAGAATCATCCCACTTGAAAATACTGAGGACTAAAGAGTGAAGGAACCTCTAAAATCACCAATAAGTTGTAGCAGAGTCCAGTATCCAAGTTAATGATTTTCTTACCACATCCCAGCTGTTTCTGGTGGGGCAGGGGCAGGAGACAAGTGTTGGTTTTGCCTGATCATCATCTATTCTCAACTCTTGTAATAGGAACCAGAATTTCCTTTGGAAGTCTGTAGTGATGCAATGATAGTTGCCTACCCAAACCTCCATCTCGCTCCAAATGATTAGTCTAATTCCATCATGGAAATCGTATTCCTTGTGCTAATGATTGGTTCAGAAATGATCATTTTTGTCTCAAACTGGCCAATGAGGCCAGCAGAAGTCATGAGCGGTGGCTTCATGTAAAGGTTTCCTCGCTCACAAAAAGGATACACTGGTGATCCCTTCCTTCCAAAATTTGTTATTATCCCACTCTTTAATTATAGTCACTTTAGTAGGTATGAGAATCTCGTTAGGCTTTTCATGTGCATTTCCCTAATGACTAATGGTGTTGAGCACCTTCTTGTGCGTTTATTGGCCATCTGTAGATCTTCTTTGGGGCAATGTCTATTCAGATCCTTTGTCCACTCTCAACTGGGTTGTTTCTTAATACTGAATTGTAAGGTTTTTTAAAATATATTTTGGATAGAAGTCCTCATAAGATGCAAGATTTGCAGATATTTTCTATTCTGTGGGTTGTTTTTTTCACTTTCTTGATGTCCTTTGAAGAACAGAAGTTTTCAATTTTGCTGAATTCCAATTTATCTATTTTTTTTCTTTTGTTTCTTGGGCTTCTGGTGACATATCTAAGGAACCACTGCCTCATGTAAGGCCATGGAGCCTTATCCCCATGTGTTCCTCCAAGAGTTTTATAGTTTCAGCTTTTACATGTAGGCTTTTGATCGATTTTGAGTTAATTTTTATATATGGTGTGAGGTAGGAAGTCCAAATTCACTCTTGCATGCGTGTATAATACAGCTATGCTAGAACCACTACTTTTCCTCCATTGAATTGTCTTGACATCCTTGTGAAAAGCCAACTGACCATAGATAGATGAGTTTATTTCAAGACTCTATATTCTATTCCATTGGCCCATGAGCCTATCCTTATACCAGTACTACACTTGTCTTGATTACTGTAACTTGGTAGTAAGCCTTAAAATTGTGAGTCCTCAAAATTTGTTCTTCTTCAAGATTATTTTGGCTACTCTGGGTTCCTATATGAATTTTAGAATACACTTGCCAAATTCTATTTTAAAAAGCCACTGTGGGGGTGGGAGTGGGGTGCACCTGAGTGTCTCAGTCAGTTAAGCGACTGCTTTTGGCTCAGGTCATGATCCCAGAGTCCCAGGATGGAGTGCCTCATTGGCAGTGAGGGGAGGGGGAATCCCTGCTCAGTAGGGAGTCTGCTCCTCCTCTGACCCTCACCCCTCATGTTCTCTCTCTCTCTCTCTCTCCCTCTCTCTCTCAAATAAATAAATAAAATCTTTTTTAAAAAAGCCACTGAGGTGGGGTGCCTGGGTGGCTCAGTGGGTTAAGCCTCTGCCTTCAGCTCAGGTCATGATCTCAGGGTCCTGGGACCAAGGCCCGCATCCGGCTCTCTGCTCGGAGGGGAGCCTGCTTCCTCCTCTCTCTCTGTCTGCCTCTCTGCCTACTTGTGATCTCCGTCTGTCAAATAAATAAAATCTTAAAAAGAAAAAAAGCTACTGAGGTTCTGGTAGGGTTTTTGTTTAATCTGTATGTCAATTTAACAACATTATGTCTTCTGATCCATGAGCACAGAATGTCTTTCCATTTATTTGGATCCTCCTTAATATCTTTCAACAATTATTTGAAGTTTTCAGAGCATATGTTTTATATTTCTTTTGTTAAATTTATTCTCAATTATTATATTCTTTTTGGTGCTATTATAAATGGATTGCTTCCTTAACTTCCTTTTTGCATTATTCATTGCAAGTGACCATACCATAATTGATTTTTGCATATTGACCTTCTATCCTACAACTTTGCCAAACTCATTAATGAGTTCCAGTTTTTTTCTTATTATGGTGAAAAAGACATAATGGACCTACTATCTACAATTTTAAGTATATAGTACAACTTGCCAACTGTAAGCACAGTGTTGTACAACAATCTCTTTCCATCTTGCACGACTGAAATTCTACACCCATTCAACAGCAACTCCCCTTTTTCTTCTCTCCTCGGCCCTTGGCAACCACCATTTTAATTTTCGTTTCTACGAATTTGACTACTTTAGATACCACATTTGGTGGAATCACGTAGTATTTGTCTTTTTGTGACTGGTTTGCTTCACTGGCTGTAATGCCCTCAAGGGCTGTTGTAGCATATGGCAGGACTGTCTTTTATGGCTGAATAATATTCCACTGTACATATGTACCACATTGTCTTTTTCCTTTCATCCATCAATGGACACTCAGGTTGCTTCCATATCTTGGCTCTTGCAAATAATACTGCAAATGGACTTGGGTGTGCAAATTTCTCTTCGAGTTCCTGATTTAAATTCTTCTGGATAAATATCCAGAAGTTGGAGTGCTAGATCATTTGGACTTTTTTTTTTTTTTTAAGTAACATCCATGCTGTTTTCCTAGTGGCTGCTGCACTTTACATTCCCCCCAACAGTGTACAAGGGTTCTATTTTTTCTTCATCCTCACCAACACTTATTATTTCCAGTTTCCTTTTGTTTTTCATAATGACCATCCTAATAGGTGTGAGATGATGCCTCACTGTGGTTTTGATTCTCATTTTCCTGATGATTAGCAATGTGGTTCTCATTTTTAATAGATACCTTGGGATTTTTTATATATAAGATAATGTCATCTGCAAACAGAGATGGTTTTACTTCCTCCTTTCCTACCTGGATGCCTTTAATTCATTTTCTTGCCTAATTTTCCTGGCTAGAATACACAGTACAAATTGAATAGAAGTGGCAAGAGTTCCTGAACTTTCACCATTAAGTATGATGTTGGCTGTAGGATTTCCATAGACGTTGTTTATCAGCTAGAGGAGGTTCTCTTCTATTTCTAGTTTGTTACATGTTTTTATCATGAGAAAGTGTTGGATTTTGTCAAAGGCTTTCTCTGCATATACTAAAATGATTATGTGGAGTTTTCTTCTTTATTCTTTTTTGAAAAATTTTTTTCTTCTTTATTCTAATAATATAATATGTGACCAGAATTTATTTTCAGATGTTAAACCAACCTTGCATTCCTAAGCTAAACCTCACTTGGTCATAGTCTGTTATCTTTTTTATAGTTACCGGATTTTGTTTGCTAATATCTGTTGGTATGTTCACCTCTAAATTCATAAACAACATTAATGTATAGTTTTATTTTTATTGTGATATCTTTGTCTAGTTTTGGTATCAGGCTGACACTGGCTTTTTAGAGTTGGCAAGTGTTCCCTCTTCTATTTCTTTGAAGAGTTTATAAAGAAATGGGTTTTTTTTGTTTGTTTGTTCTTTAGCAGAGAGAGAGAGGAGGAAGCAGGCTCCCCGCTTAGCAGAGAGCCCCATGCGGGGGTCGATCCCAGGACCCTGGGATCATGACCCGAGCCGAAGGCAGAGGCTTAACCCACTGAGCCACCCAGGTGCCCCTAAAGAAATGGTTTTAATTCTTCTTTAAATGTTTGGTCAAATTCACCAGTGAAGCCATTTGGACCTGGGCTTCTTTTTCTGGAAAGCTCTTTTTTGTTACTAATTCAATTTTCTTACTTGCTATAGACCTATTCAGATTCTCTATTTCTTCGTGAAATTTGGCAGTCTTTATCTTTCTAGGATTTTGTCCATTCCATCTAAGTTATCTAAATTATTGGCATACAGTCGTTCATAGTGTTTACTATGGTTGGTAGAAATGTCCCCAAGGTATCTAATAACAAATTGGCTTTAATTAAATAGGAGCTGCAGGGGCACCTGAGTGGCTCAGTGGGTTAAAGCCTTTGCCTTCGGCTCCAGTCATGATCCCAGGGTCCTGGGATCAAGTCCCACATCAGGCTCTCTGCTCAGCAGGGAGCCTGCTTCCTCCTCTCTCTGCCTGCCTCTCTGCCTACTTGTGATCTCTGCCTGTCAAATAAATTTTTTAAAAAATCTTTTAAAAATAAATAAATAAATAAATAGAAGCTCCAATAAATCGGTTGAACCTCAAATAACTTTTGGGGAGTCAGGTACTATGTTTTAAATCTCTTTCACTGGGGTACCTGGGTGTCTCAGTGGGCTGGGCCTCTGCCTTCAGCTCAAGTCATGATCCCAGGGACAAGGGATCAAGCCCCGAATCGGGCTTCCTGCTCAGTGGGGGATGGACTTCTCCCTCTCCCTCTGCCCCTCCTCCCTGCTGTGTTCGCTCTCTCTCTCTCTCTCTCAGATAAATAATATTTTTTTTAAGATTTTATTTATTTATTAGTTAGAGAGAGAGAGAGCGAGCACAGGCAGAGAGAGAGGCAGGCAGAGGCAGAGGGAGGAGCAGGCTCCCTGCTGAGCAAGGAGCCCGATGTGGGACTCGATCCCAGGACGCTGGGATCATGACCTGAGCCGAAGGCAGCCACTTAACCAACTGAGCCACCCAGGCGTCCCTCAGATAAATAATATTTTAAAGAACCTCTTTCATTTTGCTGATAAGAAAAGCCATCTGTAAAAATAGACTCCAGAAATTACTCATCAGGTTTAGCAAAAACTTCACATGTGGCTTGTCCAGAATAAGCAAATCTATGGAGACAAAAATTAGGTTCGTGGTTGCCAGGGATGAGGGGTGTAGGAAGGAGATAGGGAGTTACTGCTAATGAGTGTGGGATTTTGTTCTGGGGTGATAAAAATCTTTTGGAACTAGATAGTGGTGATTGATACACAACTTTGAATACAGTGAAGAATGAAACCACTGAACTGTACACTTTAAAAAGGCAAACTTTAGGGGCGCCTTGGTGGTTCAGATGGTTAAGCATCTGCCTTTGGCTCAAATCATAATCTCAAGGTCTTGGGACTGAGCCCCTTGTCAGGCCCCTTGCTCAGCGGGGAGCCTGCTTCTCTCTCTCCCTCTGCCCCCCACTCATGCTTACTCTCTCTCTCTAGGGCTCTCTTTCTCAAACAAATAAATAAAATCTTTAAAAAGATAAACCTTGGGGTGCCTGGGTGGCTCAGCGGGTTAAGCCTCTGCCTTCAGCTCAGGTCATGATATCGGGGTCCTGAGATCGAGCCCCACATCGGGCTCTCTGCTCAGCAGGGAGCCTGCTTCCCCCTCTCTCTCTGCCTGCCTCTCTGCCTACTTGTGATCTCTCTCTCTCTCTGTCTAATAAATAAATAAAAATATTTTAAAAAAATAAATAAAAAGATAAACCTTATATGATATGTATTATATTTTGATAAAACTATTTTTAAAGATTACACTGTTTTTTAAATTTACTATTCTTAATTTTAAGGAAGTAAATGTTTTGTTTTCCTACCATTCAATGGAAAGACATAAGAGCTCTCTTGCTGTCAATTTATTTTATCATTTTAAAATATAAACCTTGGGGCGCCTGGGTGGCTCATTAGGTTAAGGCCTCTGCCTTTAGCTCAGGTCATGATCCCAGGGTCCTGGGATCGAGCCCCGCATTGGGCTCTCTGTTCAGCACGGAGCCTGCTTCCTCCTCTCTCTCTCTGCCTGCCTCTCTGCCTACTTGTGATTCTTTGTCAAATAAAAAATAAAAAATCTTTTAAAAAATAAATGAATGAATGAAATATAAACCCTTTTTATAAGAATTATGAAATATATTTTGATAATTATGAGAAATGATTAATTATGCTTGGTGTGGGAGTTTAATGATATTTCATCTATTTTACTCACTCAGCATTTCAAATTAACCTGATTTACAATGAAATTTATGAGATTTCTCATTCAAAATTTATTTTATTCCTTCAAACTGTAAAAAGCTGGTACAGCTTTTAGTTTCTGAGACAGCCAACACAACTTTCTATCTTCCTTCTGCAGAAGTTAAAAAAACAAGCTTAAATTAAAACAACAAAAACAGTACTTACAGCAGTTTCTAGACCTAAACATATCTTGGAACTTTGTTAATATTTCACAATTACTCCATTTCAAAATTTTGTATTGGCCTTGCCAACATTCCTGAAACTGGTTTTTCTTGAAGCTTCTATTCCAAAGACTCAGCTGAAGAAATGGAGTATGTCCCCGAAGTCCAGCCTTGACCTTCTGGTGCTATGACCGAGTGGTGCTGACCCCCTCAGGGTCAGGATGACAGCCCAAGAAGTGTAAGAATGGGGGGTTTTGGCATCTCTCTGAGTTGAGGGACCTTTCACATAACACCCGGTATTCCTGTTTCTTTGCATTTGAAACATTCCTTTTATTGTGCAGTCACAGAATAGGAACGAATTAATTTTTCAGTGTTTTCACAATGAAGACTTTTTAATCTCAAAAGCAATACCAGGGCGCTTGGATGGCTCAATCGGTTAAGCATCTGCCTTCAGCTCAGGTCATGCTCTTTGGGTCCTGGGATCAAGCCCCACACCCGGCTCCCTGCTTGGTGTGGAGTCTGCTTCTCCCTCTCACTCTCTCCTGTGTGCACTCTCTCTCTCTCAAATAAATACATTAAAAAAAAAATCTTTTTAATAAAAGCAACATCTGCTCATTGTATATTAAATCCTGAAAGATCCATAGAGGAAAAGTCAGTCATTTCACCACCAGTCCTGCACTCTCATTGCCCTGGGGTAACAAGTGTGAACATCTTTTTTTCTAAAACAACAACAACTTTCGTTTGTTTGTATTTAGTACAGTAGACACACAATGTTAGTTTCAAGTGAGATGACAGCAGCTTCCTGTGTATTCCTACACACCTGGTAAAGAATATCCCAAATGTGGGTATTTCCCAGACAGCCAAACAAGGTCCTGGCCAACAACATAGGCATTCCAAGGAAGAAAGAGTCTAAACAAGAGAATAAAAAGAGAACGCCAATGGACTGGTAAGGGTGCAGAAAATCTTTCCGAGGAGATGGAAATACTCTAAAAGAAGACTGAGGTAATGGTTGTAGGACTTCATGAATGTGCACCCAAAGTCATTATTTGAGCACATAAATGGGTGAATGTAAATTATGCCTCAATGACGCTGTTTTGTTTTGCTTTTTGGTTTTTATTTTTATTTTATTTTTTAAAAGATTTTATTTATTTATTTGTTAGAGAGAGAGAGAGAGAGAGAGCGAGCACAGGCAGACAGAGTGGCAGGCAGAGGCAGAGGGAGAAGCAGGCTCCCTGCCAAGTAAGGAGCCCGATGTGGGACTCGATCCCAGGACGCTGGGATCATGACCTGAGCCGAAGGCAGCTGCTTAACCAACTGAGCCACCCAGGTGTCCCCCGGTTTTTGGTTTTTAAAGCAGCCAGGGAGATAGAAGGAAAACCAGCGTGGGTGTGAGAGAAAGATTCTGCCCCTTGGAAGCTACAGAATCGTGCCCCTTCAGGGATGGCCACACCTGCCCCCTGGAACCAGTGAATATGCGATCTCAGAGGTGAAAGAGCTTTGCAGATATAACTAAGCCTGCAGACCTTAAAAGACAGAGAGTATCCTGGATTATCCAGGTGAGGCCAATCTAAGCACATAAGCCTGGAAGAGCAGAGAACTTTCCCAGCTGGAAACCAGAGAGACATGGCAGAAGAGGAAGTCAGAGTCAACAGGTTGCTGCGGGCTCTGGAATGGAGAGCTGTGGGCAAGCGTAGGAATGAGGCCTCCCGGAGCTGGGTGGGGGGGGGGGGGGGCAGCAGACAGCAGCCAGGAAATGGGGGCCTCGGTCCTACCTACAACCACGATGACCTAGATGCCATTGACAAGCTGAATAAGTGGATTCTCCACAGAGCCACCAGATTCCAGCCAGCCGCCATCTTACTTTGAGTCTGGTGAATCCCAGAGCAGGGAGACCGGTTAAGCCAACCTTGACTTCTAAACTAGAGAACTTGTGAGACAGTGAATATGGGTGGTTTTAAGTCTCTAAGTTTGTAGTGGCTTGTTAGGGCAGCAGTAGAAAGCTAGTAGGATGCCTAAACTATAAATCTGATGGCATACCCCATTTCAAACCCATGTTCCTAACCAAATGGAGCCTAATCCCCTTAGGGCAGCACAGTTGGCCCTCTGTGACCTGACCCGAGTCACTCATTAGCCAAAAGTTACGGCACCCGCTCTGCTTCTTCTCCTCTCCGTTCTGTTCCCTCCTGGACCTTGTCCTTCTTTTAGACTAGCTCAAGCCTCACCTCTTCCAGGAAGACTCTCCTGTGTCCCATAGCACCTTCTGGATAGTTCCATCATTATAATACAGTATCATAATAATATAGTGTATAATTACACTTACAAAGTATTCAACAAACTGTTTCTGTGCGTGTCTTCCCCACTAGGCTGTAATTTCCTTCAGGGCAGGATCAAGTCCTACTCATCTTTGCTTCCCCCAAGGCCCTGTACACAATGGATGCTCGATAAACACTATGTACATGTCCCATTTGGAAGAAGAAGTTTTGGTAACTAATAAAGAAGCTCATTATTCTAGAAACAAGTTAGTCCTGAAGTGCTATTCACATGTCTGTTCATTTGTAAGGAAGCGAGGGGGGATTGTGCTTGCGTCCCCGAGAAAACATGAAACCCGACTATGAGCTTTTTTAGAACAAGCTCCTCTTATCCTCCCTACAGATGTTTTACAGAACACTGTTGACATCTGTGGCAGGAGCCATCCTGCTACCTTTCTATCTCAAGGTCAGATGTGCCTCCTCGAGGCCACGCCCATCCACGGTTGCCACCTGGTTATTCATTCTGACGAAGCCACGCCCATCCACAGTCTCCTCCTAGTTATTCATCAGGACGAAGCCACGCCCATCCACAGGCTCCTAGTTATTCATTCGGACGAAGCCACGCCCATCCACAGTCTCCTCCTAGTTACTCATCAGGATGAAGCCACGCCCACCCAAGTCTTCTGGTTGTTCATCTGGGTGCTCTCTGTGTCAGGAGGGCCTTGGCGTATGAACCTACCAGTCGGGGGACTTAAATTTCCACACACAACCTTCACCAAGACGAACCTGTTAAGTTTTCCTAACTCCTACCAAGCGGATCGCCCTTGGAGGCATTTGGTGATCGCTTTTCCCCTTCTCTCGATGATGAACCTCAATGACTCATTTCTGCAGGCTGCGTCATTGGATCTTTGTTTTTCAGGATGGACTTCTATTGGGGAGAAATGAATCCTGCACACACACGACTCTTCACCATTTTCTTATGACTTATGATGACTTATTGCTAGTGGCACACTTTCTCCTTAGTACTTCTAACCCTGATGAGGGATGGCAGGGTTCACAACGTTTGTAAAACACCTCCAAACCGAGCACAAACCCAGGAAATACACCAGAGATAATACTGATGCTGAGTAATGCGGAAATGCTTGCACACAACCACCAATTCCATCTGTTGGTCTGAGCAGAGCTGGCACGTACCCTTTCCCGGGTACAGCTTGGTTTTCCCATAAAGGCTTAGAAGCTGAACAAGTGGAGAAAAGTTTGTGCTTCGACTTGAAATTAAAATTGTGTTATCATGGGGCACCTGGGTGGCTCAGTGGGTTAAAGCCTCTGCCTTCAGCTCAGGTCATGGTCTCAGGGTCCTGGGATCAAGCCCCGCATAGGGCTCTCTGCTCAGCAGGGAGCCTGCTTCCCTCTCTCTCTCTCTGCCTGCCTCTCTGCCTACTTGTGATCTCTCTCTGTCAAAATAAATAAATAAAATTAAAAAAAATTGTGTTATCATGTCATAGCACGCACATTTAGAGGCAAATGTTTAAAATGTTCACCACGAGCTTCCACAGATTGTTGAGAAGGATAAATCCTGACCTGACAAGCATTTTGTTTTCTATGCTTTCTCTCTGAATCTCCATTCTCCCATATGCAAACACCGGGTAACCTCTGTCTCCAATCTGTCCTGTAACCTGGAGGTGGCTGTGTATTGGTAAATGGGTTTCAGATTTGTGTCACCAGCATTGCTGAGCCCTTGGCAACACTGTCCTTTTCCTTCATATCTACTCTCAGTGGCCAAACACTGGGTACAATCCTGACATCCTGCCATCTACTTTTTCACCCACTCTATACCTGGGGGAAATCATTTGACATCACTAACACCAACTAGGGATGTTATCAGTGAACAGTACAAATAGTCACATTTTATCTATTTTTGTAAATGTCCTCATCAACATCCCAATGTGTAAATGTTTTCCTGCGACACTCCGAAGCTGAGGAACAGGAGAGATTATTCTCTTCTGGCAGAAAATCCAATCTTCTTATCCTAGGCCTCCCAATTTCTTTAAAACTCTGCCCCTTGGGCTCCCTTCCACACAACTCTTTTCTTGACCCCCCTTCACTTCAGGCAAATGCACATTCTCTGGCTTTTGGGTTTCTCATCACTCCCTTCTACCTATTCAAGCCTAGCCCATATGCTGGAGGTCCCAATTTTTCCATAAAGCTATTCCTCTTCTGAACTTTGAAATATCCAGAATCAGACAATTTAGTCACAAACTGGAGGTCTCTACCTTATACTTCAAGAAATGATTTTCTCTTTGGGGCACCAGGGTAGCTTAGTCCTTAGGCGTCTGCCTTCGGCTGGGTGCCTGGGTGGCTCAGTGGGTTAAAGCCTCTGCCTTCAGCTCGGGTCATGATCCCAGCTGCGTCCTGGGATCGAGCCCCACGTCGGGCTCTCTGCTCCACAGAGAGCCTGCTTCCTCCTCTCTCTCCCTGCCTGCCTCTCTGACTGCTTGTGATCTCTGTCTGTCAAATAAATAAATAAAATCATTTAAAAAATAAAAAATTAAAATTAAAAAAAGACAAAAAAAAGACAGAGGCCAAATGCTTGAGTGGATAAACAAAATATGATAGACGCACACACAAATAATGAAATATTATTCTTCCTCAAGAAAGAGGGAAACTCAGACACATCCTACAACATGGATGGATCTTGAGAACCTCATACTAAGAGAAATAAACCAGTCACAAAAAGCCAGATGCTACGTGATTCACCGGTCAAATTCAGAGACAGGAAGTAGAAGGTGGTTTCTAGGAGCTGGGGCATGGGGGCGGGGGGTGGACAAGGGAATGGAGAGTTGCTGTTTAGTGGGTACAGAGTCTGAGTCGGGGAAGATGAAAGGAATCCTGGAAATGGGCTGCCTGACAACCCGAACACACTTAACAGCACTGAGCTATACACTGGGAGATGGCTGAGATGGGAAATTTTTTGTTGTGTGTAGTCACTTTATAAAGTCCCAAATAGGCAGAACTGAACTGATTGCTTAGACATCTATCTGCGGAAGGAAGAACTACCAAGAGCAGCAAGAAAGTGGTCATCACAATACTCAGGATGGTCACTGGGCCTCGGAGGGAGGGACCCACCTGGAATTGGAACTAGGCTTCTGGGGATGTTGGCAATCTTTTATTTCTTGATCTAGGTGAGAGTATGCATTTCTATTGTAAAACAAGAAAAACTAGGAGCGCCTGGGTGGCTCAGTTGGTTGAGTGTCTACCTTTGGCTCGGGTCATGATCCCAGGGTCCAGGGATGGAGTCCTGCATCAAGCTCCCTGCTCAGCGGGGAGTCTGCTTTTCCCTCTGCCCCCTGCTCGTGCTCTCACACACTCTCTCTCTCTCTCTGAGATGAATGGATGATGTCTTTAAAAAAAAGAAAAAGAGGGGCGCCTGGGTGGCTCAGTGGGTTAAAGCCTCTGCCTTCAGCTCGGGTCATGGTCCCAGGGTCCTGGGATCAAGCCCCACATCGGGCTCTCTGCTCTGCGGGAAGCCTGCTTCCTCCTCTCTCTCTGTCTGCCTCTCTGCCTACTTGTGATCTCTGTCTGTCAAATAAAAAATTTAAAAAAAAATCTTAAAAAAAAAAGAAAAAGAAAAAGAAGAATTAATACATACAGAATGAATTTCCAGACTGATGGGGCCCAAAAGGGTGAATGGAAAGAGATCCATTTTTTTTTTTAAATTATAATCTCTAGGCTCTGGGTCTCAAGGCTCTGAGATCAAGAGTCACATGTTCTACCAACTAAGCCAGCCAGGTGCTCTGGACCAAGAAGCTTGGAACACTGGCACTCTGGGGAAGACCCCCACATGCTTCCCGAGAGACAAATCAGTTTTCTAATTGTCACGAACCAGAATGGGACTGGATTTCTCAACACTGACAACAGATGCCAGAAGAACAGCTGTGTGTTCAAAATACTGAGGACAACTGATTTCCAATCTTGAATTCTCTCCCCAAGCTATTGAATGTGAAAGTAAAATAAAGTCTCCTAAAAATGCACCCCAACTTATCAAAGTACTAGAGAATGTACCCACCAAAACAAGGGATAAAGCAAGAGGAGGAAAATATGGAATCCAATAAAGGAGGGATCCAACTCAAGAAAACCATGACCTTCCAGTAGGTGGTGAATAGAATTCTCCAGGAGCCAGTCATGCAGCAGGCCTGAAAAATAACCACTCCAGGTAGAAGCAGGCCAGAAGGCTACAGAGGCGTCCTTAAGAAAATAAAACCAATAGCAAATCTAATGTGTTTGAATGTAATGAGATATTTACACCTCAAAGCAGAGTTCAAGATGGAACTAGTGTTGTACACACAAAGTGAACAAACAAAACAAGAACAGAACATAAGTGTTATCTTAGTGGCGGGGAAAGGAAGAACAAAAAGTGCAGGAAAAGAAAAGTAAAGGCATGGTTCAGAGGTGAAGAGCATTTGCATAGTAACAGTGATGTGAACTGGGAATATCTGTGTAACCAAAACAGAGTGTGATACAGTAACATGGTGGGCGGGGTGAGGGGGGCAACGAAGACAGGGAGTGTAGGAAAGATGAAAGAGTTAAAGCCTCACCTTCAAGATAATCAGAGATAATCTCTAGAACCAAAAAAATCAAGAAGCAGCAATATGAGCATGTTATTTTTTTTAAAAATGTTATTTATTTATTTGACAGACAGAGATCACAAGTAAGCAGAAAGGCAGGCAGAGAGAGAGAAGGGGAAGCAGGCTCCCTGCTGAGCAGAGATCCCGACGCGGGACTCGATCCCAGGACCCTGGGATCATGACCTGAGCTGAAGGCAGAGGCTTTTACCAACAGAGCCACGCAGGCGCCCTGGGCATGATATTTTTTTAAAGATTGATTTTATCTATCTATCTATCTATCTATTATCTATCTATCTATCTATCTATTTATTTATTTATTTATTGCGTGGGGGGTTGCAGCAGAGGGAGAGAGAGAAGCAGGCTCCCCCTACTGAGCAGAGAGCCAGACCTGGGACTGGATCCCAGGAGCCTGGGATCATGATTTGAGCCAAAGGCAAATGCATAACTGACTGAATCCCCCAGGTGCCCTGAACTTGCTATTTAGATATACAGAGACTACAAAGGATTCCCATGTTGAGATTGAATGTGGTACTTCTGGGGAACAGGAAACAAGTGATGGAGGACCCTGGTTTTTCATAATAAGCCACACAGAATTCCTAAACACAATCATATGTAACTTGGGAAAATAAAGAAGTAAAAAACTCCTTTGAGATGGAGGAGAATTTTCTTCCTTGCCATATGTCTACATTTTTATAAGAAGCATACATTTATTTTTTTAAGATTTTAAAAAAGATTTTATTTATTTATTTGACAGAGAGAGAGATCACAAGTAGGCAGAGAAGCAGGCAGAGAGATGGGGAAGCAGGCTCCCGAGAGCCCTATGCAGGGCTCGATCCTAGGACCCTGAGATCATGACCTGAGCTGAAGGCAGAGGCTTAACCCGCTGAGCCACCCAGGTGCCCCTAGATTTATTTTTTATACAAAATATACAAAGGTGTTTTAATTGATCAAAAGAAGAAATTTGTTCAAAATAAATATTTCCAAGAATGCCCAGGTGGCTCAGTTGGTTAACTGTCTGCCTTTGGCTCAGGTCATGATCGCAGAGTCCTGGGATCGAGCCCTGCATCGGGCTCTCTTCTCAGCAGGGAGCCTGCTTCTCCCTCTCTCTCTGCCTGCCTCTCTGCCTACTTGTGATCTCTATCTGTCAAATAAATAAATAAAATCTAAAAAAATCTAAAAAATTTAAAATCTAAAAAAAAAAAAAGAACAAAGAAGCAGCAATGGTGGAACATATCAAGGAACAAGAGTGACTGCATAGGGGACTCTATGACAGAGGCTGGAAGAAGAGCCACGTACTCAGGGATAAACACAGACGGGTATTAACCTGTAGGATCTGGTGTCAGTATGTCTATAACTCGGAATGGGCTGAGGTTGAGAAACATGCAATAGACAACATAAAGGGGGTTTATAGCTATATTTGGAACAAGAAAAAGGAAGAAATGGGCCCATTGCTTAGAGCAGATGGTGTAATATTAACAGAAGACCAAGAGAAAGCAGAACCTCTCAACTTTCATTTGGTTTGTCTTCTATAAGAAGAATGATGCTCAAGACTAAAATTGCCGGGGGCGCCTGGGTGGCTCAGTGGGTTAAAGCCTCTGCCTTCGCCTCAGGTCAGGATCCCAGGATCTTGGGATAGAGCCCCACATCGGGCTCTCTGCTCAGCAGGGAGCCTGCTTCCTCCTCCTCTCTCTCTTCTGCCTGCCTCTCTGCCTACTTGTGATCTCTGTCAAATAAACAAATAAAATCCTTTAAAAAAAAAAAGATTAAAATTGCCAAAGGTTGTATTTAGGAGGAAAATGACGTTCCAAAGAAGTGAAGAGTGAAACGAGAACACTAACTCAATTGAAATGTTCAAGACCTCAGATCTGGAGGTAACCCATCCCCCCAAGATGCTGAAAGATATGGTTTTGGAAACATTGCAGACAAACTCTGAGAAATTTTAGAAAATACCAAAAGGACAGGGAAAGGCAAATATTCTGACTCCTAAGAAATCTGAAAAAGTAATTCATAAAACCATTCACCAATGACTTTGGTATTAGTCGCACTAGCCAGTTTCTAGACACTACGTTCTTCAGATCATTTGTGAACACCAAGTGCCAGAAGCAGTGGGATCCCTTTTTTATTGTGTTACAATAGGGTTACAACACTGTTAGGCAGGGGCACCTGCATGACTTCACTTGCTTTCTGCCTTGATTTCAAGGAAAAAACACAGTATTTAGGACGTCATTGCAGATCCTATAGAGAAACCTGAGCACGGGTACAGGAATTTAGTGGATGTATAGTAGTTTAGACATTAATATTAATGAAATATTGATTTTGGTGATGTCCTCAAAAACAGTAAAGAAAGGACCTATGCAAATCACTCCTACACAAAAGCAATGAAAACCCCCACAAAAATGGCCAGGAACGGGACGCCTGGGTGGCTCAGTTGGTTAAGCAGCTGCCTTCAGCTCAGGTCATGATCCCAGCGTCCTGGGATCGAGTCCCACATCGGGCTCCTTGCTCGGCAGGGAGCCTGCTTCTCCCTCTGCCTCTGCCTGCCTCTCTGTCTGCCTGTGCTCACTCTCTCTCTCTCTCTAATAAATAAATATAATCTTTAAAAAAAATGGCCAGGATCGGGGTGCCTGGGTGGCTCAGTGGGTTAAGCCTCTGCCTTCGGATGAGGTCATGATCTCAGTGTCCTGGGATGGAGCCCTGCATCTGGATCTCTGCTCAGCAGGGATCCTGCTCCCCCCACCCCTCTGCCAGCCTCTTTGCCTCTCTCATGACTTCTGTCTGTCAAATAAATAAATAAATAAAATCTGTTAAAAAAATGGCCAGGATCAACTTTTTTTCAAAACTTGGGAAAGTAACCAAAGGCCTGTGGCAACTTGAAGAATGCTCATTCAAGAAAAATGGCCGAATTTTGGTAAGAACAGGCATTTTGATTTTAACTTGCCCTAGTCCTGTCTCCACTTTCCAGCTCTGTTGCAGCCATGAAGAATAGCCCACATCCCCAGTGCGACCTGGCAGCCAATGAAGAAAACAGCACAGAGCTGGAGCTCTTTCCGGTTCTTACTCCCAAAGAATTGTCATTATTGGCACTGTCTTGTGGTTCTGTAGAAGACCACACTTACAAGACTGTCTGTATTTGACTTCAGCTGGAGCTTGCCCAGAGTGAAAAAGCTTCTCCCCAGGAGTAATTTGCTGAAACCATTTACAGGCAAGTGTTTTAACTTTGTGGGTGCTGGCATAGTGGACAACTGGTCGGAAAAACAATAGACTAACCAAAAAGCTATAAAAGAAAAGCCAGGGGGAGATCAAATACTCTGAGATGACGATGTGAGGAGCTCTGTATACCCAATCCCTCCAAAAACAAAGCTGGTGAAAATTATTTTTAAAAATATTTTTAGGGGGGCGCCTGGGTGGCTCAGTGGGTTAAAGCCTCTGCCTTTGGCTCCGGTCATGATCCCAGGGTCCTGGGATCGAGCCCTGCATCGGGCTCTCTGCTCGGCATTGAGCCTGCTCCCTCTTCTCTCTGCCTGCTTCTCTGCCTACTTGTGATCTCTGTCTGTCAAGTAAATAAATAAAACCTTTAAAAATAAATATATAAATATATATATATATATATATATATATATATATATATATATTTATATATATTTTTAGGGGCACCTGGGTGGCTCAGTGGGTTAAAGCCTCTGCCTTCGGCTGGGGTCATGATCCCTCGGTCCTGGGATTGAGCCCCTGCATTGGGCTCTCTCCTCAGCGGGGAGTCTGCTTCCTCCTCTCTCTCTGCCTGCCTCTCTGACTACTTGTGATCTCTGTCTGTCAAATAAATAAATAAATAAATCTTAAAAATGTATATACTTTTGGGGCACCTGGGTGGCTCAGTGGGTTAAGCCTCTTTCTTCGGCTCAGGTCATGATCTCAGGGTCCTAGGATGGAGCCCCACATCGGGCTCTCTGCTCAGCAGGAAGCCTGCTTCCCTCTCTCTCTCTGCCTGCCTCTGCCTACTTGTGATTTCTGTCTGTTGAATAAATAAACAAAATCTTAAAAAAAAAAAA
>RCUC01065381.1:0-11658 GCA_003697995.1 Taxidea taxus jeffersonii
GTGGAAACAGTTGCCCTTCAGCAGACGAATGGATAAGGAAGATGTGGTCCATATACACTATGGAGTATTATGCCTCCTTCAGAAAGGATGAAAACCCAACTTTTGTACCAACATGGATGGGACTGGAGAAGATTATGCTGAATGAAATGAGTCAAGCAGAGAGAGTCAATTATCACATGGTTTCACTTACTTGTGGAGCATAAGGAATAACAGAGGACATTAGGAGAAGGAAAGGAAAAGTGAATTGGGGTAAATCAAAGGAGGAGAGGAAAGATGAGAGACTGTGGACTCTGAGAAACCAACTGAGGGTTCTGGAGGAGAGGGGGGTGGGGGGTTGGGTGAGCCTGGTGGTGGGTATTGAGGAGGGCGCATATTGCATGGAGCACTGGGTGTGGTGCATAAACAATGAATCCTGGGACACTGAAAAAAAAACAAAAAGCAAAAATAAAAATTAAAAAAAAATAGCTTGGGGAAAAAAAAAGAAGTTGCTGCGTTAAGTTCAGCAGGTAATTAACGCTCTGTAAAATCAGCTAAGTAAAGCCACAGGGCTGTAAGACCCAAATTGGGAATAAATCCAAAAGGACCAGGGTTAGGACAGTTTGGGGAGAGGGCAACTGCTAAATGGCCTGATTCAAGGCAGTGATGATTGCTACTGGAGTGATAATTTTTTTAATCAACTTAATTGATTTTAAAATATATTTCTAAAAAATAACAAAATATAAGTTCACTGAAATACTCTTCCTCAACATGAATTTTAGTGCATATATACCATTTCTGTGCCTGGTGGGTGATCATGTTTTAACCAACCCCTACTGTTGGACATAAATATTGCTGCCAGTAGTCATAATTATAAGAAATGCAGACAGCAAATATCCCCATCCATGATGATTTCATCCAGTATTCATCCATGATTATTTCTTTAGGCCAGGTTTGTAGGAGTTGAATTTCTAGGTCAGATGACATCAGTATTTTAAGTCTTTTCAGATACATATATAATAGACACACACACACTTGCATATGCTACATACACATATCCACACATTCACACACACACACACACACACACATTACTCTCCCAGCACACTCTCCAACACTGATAGTACCAGTTTCCCAAAACTTGTTCTATAAATTTAACAGTTTCTTTTGTTGCCAATTTGATAGGTTAAAAACCAGTATTTTGGCAAAATGGCAAACTAGGAAGTTCCAAGCTCTCATTTCCCCACAGAAAAGTGAAGAAAACAGCCTGAACCTGCCTGAACTAATTTTGTAGATGCTCTGAACACCAAAGGTCAACACCAACCAAGCAAACCCTCAAGCAGGAAACAGACGTATTTAAAATTGCAGGAAAGTTTCTGGTGTTTTTATGTGCATTGCCCTACCCCTTCCCCAGGGTAGCAGTGGTCTTGGCCTTCAGCAGATAGGATCCTGTTTCCCAGGCCCCACATACTTATTGCCTTGGACAGGCCATATAAGGGAGTCCATCAGGTTGAAATGACCTAATGCTAGACCATAATTCACAGCAGGATGAAGGGGTAAAGATCTATCATAAAGATAAAGATATGGGCGAATACAAAAACCAAAATTTTAATTTTGGTGGTAACTCCACTTTTTATTTTCAATGGGGCTTAAAAGACAAATGCATACAAATAATTATGTTATAAATATATATTACTGGGGTGCACCTGGGTAGCTTAGTCAGTGAAGCGTCTGCCTTCGGCTCAGGTTATGACCCCAGGGTCCTCGGATGGAGTCCCATGTCAGGCTCCCTGCTCAGCAGGGAGTCCACTTCTCCCTCTGCCTCTCCCCTGGCTTGTGCTCTCCCTTTCTGACAAATAAATAAAATCTTTAAAAAAAAAAAAAAAAGGACGTTACTGGGCACAGGGTACAAAAATGTAATTTGTGGGGGCGCCTGGGTGGCTCAGTGGATTGAGGCCTCTGTCTTCGGCTCAGGTCATGATCCCAGGGTCCTGGGATGGAGCCCCACGTCAGGCTCTCTGCTCAATGGGGAGCCTGCTTCCCTTCCTCTCTCTGCCTGCCTCTCTGCCTACTTGTGGTCTCTGTCTGTCAGGTAAATAAATAAAAAATAAATAAATAAATAAAATAAAAAATAAAAAAAAATTTTTAAAAATGTAATTTGTGATATTAATAACTTGAAGGAGAAATGACTGTAAAGTACAGAGTTTTTGTATGTAGTTGAGGTATTCAAATCATGAAAATTGGACTGCTGTAACTTTAGGGTGTTATCTGTAATCCCCCTGGTATCCACAAAGAAAATCTCTATACAATATATAGAAGAGTCTATATTTGAAGGGAATCAAAACAAGTCATTACAAAAAGTCAGCTACCCAGAAATAAGAGAGTAAGAAAAGAGAGACAATGCTCTAAGAAAAAAATAATAATTTTTTTTAAAAAGGCAAAATGGCAGTAGTAAATTCCTCCTTATCAGTAATTATTTCAAATGTGAATGGACTAAGTTGTCCAATTTAAAGGCAGAGATTGGCAAAATGGGTTTTAAAAAATAATCCAAATATACACTGTTTATAAGAGACTCACCTTGAGTCTTGACAGAAAAGGACTGGCAGTGGAAGGATGATAAAAGGTGTCCATGCACACAGTAACCAAGAAAGCTGGGTAAGCTACCTAGATAAGACAGACTTTGTTAAACTGTTACAAGAGATGAAAACATGATATATTTTTTAAAATAGTCAGTTCACCAAGACAACAATTTTAAACATACATGCACCAAATAAAGAGCCCCAAAATATATGAAGCAGATATTCACAGAACTGAGGGGAAAATTAGTTCTGTAATAATACTCAGATATTTCCCTAGTCCCTTTCTGCAGGTGACAGGACAACCAGGCAGAAGATCAAGCAGCGGGACTCCTGGGTGGCTCAGTTGGTTAAGCAGCTGCCTTCTGCTCGGGTCATGATCCCAGCTTCCTGGGATCGAGTCCCGCATTGGGCTCCTTGCTCGGCAGGGAGCCTGCTTCTCCCTCTGCCTCTGCCTGCTTCTCTGCCTGCCTCTCTGCCTGCCTGTGCTCGTGCGCGCTCTCTCTCTAACAAATAAATAAATAAAATCTTTAAAAAAAAAAAAAAAAGAAGAAGAAGATCAAGCAGCAAACAGAGAACCTGAGCCATCCTGTGGACCAAATGCACCCGCAGACACGTACAGAACACCGCACTCCCCAGCGGCAGAATACGCATTCTTCTCAAGTGCACAAGGAACATCCTCCACAAGAGACCACGCGTCAGTCCACAAAACAGGTCTTAATAAATTTAAACAATATTTTAATTATTCAAAATATCTTTTCTTATCACAATAGAATGAAACTGATGTCAAAAATATAAAACAGGAAAATTCACAAATATGTGGAAATTAATCAACACACCATAAACAACTGACAAATTAAAGAATAAATCACAAAGGAAACTAGGAAATACCTCAACAAAAATAGGAACAGTAAAACATGTGATACAATGAAAACAGTGCTAAAAGGGAATTGTATACATGTAAATCTCTGTCATAAAAGAAGAAAAATCTCAAACCAATAACCTATCAGTATGCCCCGGGGGGGGAGGGGTAGAAAATGAAGAGCACACCATCCCAAAGCTAGCAAAAGGAAGGAAATAATAAAGACTAGAAAAGAGAAAAATAAAGTAAAGAATAGCAAAATAGAGAAAAACCAATGGAATAAAAAGCTGCTTCTTTGAAAAGATCAGAATTAATAAACTTTCAGCTAAACTCACAGAAAAGAACAGAAGACCTAAATCACTAAAACCAGAAATGAAATTAGGGACATTACTACTAATTTTACCAAAATAAAAATAATTATAAGAGAATACTATAAATGATTGTATACCAACAAATTGCATCACCTAAGTGAAAAAAACTGATTTCCTGGAAACACAATCAACTAAAGAATGAAGAAATAGCAAAATCTGAAGAGGTCTATAACTAGACATTGACATAGTAATCAAAAAACCTACCAACAAGGAAAAGCATGGACCAGACGGCCTCAGTAGTGAATTCTACAAAACATTTAAATAATAACATTAATTCTCTAACTCTTTGAAAACATTAAAGAGCATGAGATCAACATTACTCCTGATCCTAAAGCCAAAGACCCTATAAGAAGGCAACAATCCAATCTCTCTTATTTCCCTCCTGATACAAAAGTCCTCAACAAAATACTAGCAAACGGAATCCAGAAAAAGGACTATATACAATGACCGAGTGGGATTTATTCCTGGAATGCAAGGATGATGCCACACACGCAAATTGATCAGTGTAATATATTACATTAACACAATGAAGGGTTTAGAGAAAGTACATGATTATCTCAATGTATGCAGAAAAGGCATTTGACAAAATTCAACAACCTTCATGACAAAAACACTCAAACCAGGAGAAGATGGAAACCTCTTCAACACAATAAAGACCACATTTAACACCCCAGAATTAACACCACACTTGATGGTGAAAGCCTATAAGTTCTTCCCAAAAATTAGAAGCAAGAAAGGGATGCTCACTTTTGCCACTTCTGTTCAACACAGTACCGAAGTCCTAGTCAGATCAATTGGGCTAGGAAAAGAAATAAAGGGCTTCCAAACTGGGAAAGAAAAAGTAAAATTATGTCTGTAGGTGACATGATCATATATGTACAAAGTCCCCAAAATTCCACACCAAAAAAAAAAAAAAAGGCACAAAACCCTGTAATACCTGATAGGCGAATTCAGAAAAGTTGCACGTGAAAGATCACCATGCAAAACCCGTTGGGATGGCGACAGCAGGCCATGCTCCTGCAGACACCAGCAGCTGGCATGTCCGAAGACTTCAGCGGTAGGTCCATCCGGAGACCCATCAGCCAGCACACTCCGAATCTCCGGCCACACTCTTCGGAGAGGTGTTCCCTACTGGAGGCAGCCAGTAAGGATAGGAAGAGGTAACAGCTTCAAATGTACAGACACCAACACTAAGCTAGAAAGATCATGAATAATGACACCACAGAGAAGCCTAATAAAGCTGAAGAAGCAGAAACCCATGAACTACTTGACGAAGAACTCAAAATAATTTTCTTAAAGAAGATAAGTGAGAGAACAAAAATAATTATCCCTGATGAATGTGAATGATAAATCCTCAACAAAACTCCAGCAAGCCGGTTTAAACAGCATATTAAAAGTACACCGGGACTAGGAAGGACTTATCCCCGGGGTGCAAGGATGGTTCAAATTGTGCAAATCAATGTGATTCACCATATTAGCAGAGCGGAGGATAAAAATCACATGATCATTGAAATAGCTTCAGAAAAGCAGTTTACAAAACTCAACACCCTTTCATGGTAAAAACTCTCAACAAAACAGGTACAGAAGGAAGTTACCTCAGCACAAGAGAGGCTGTTGAAAGAAGTCCACGGTAACACTGTACTCAGTCTTGAAGAAGCTTGACCTCTAGCGTATGAAACAAGGCAAGAATGCCCACTCTTGCTTCTCCTATTCAACATAGTACTGTAAGTCCGAGACAGGATAATTAAATAAGAAAAAATCAATAAATAAAAGATATCCAAATCAGAAAGAAGTAAAATTATCTGTTTCCAGAAGACATGATCTTCTATGTAGAAAGACTAAAGACCACACACACACACACACACACACCTATTAAAATAAATGGATTCAGTAAAAATCTACATGCAAAAATCAGTTGCATTTCTATACACAAACAATATAACCAAAAAGGAATTTAAGAAAATGGTCTCACTTACAATAGCATCAAAACCAATAAAACAGGGACGCCTGGGTGGCTCAGTTGGTTAAGCGACTGCCTTCGGCTCAGGTCATGATCCCAGGGTCCTGGGATCGAGTCCTACATCAGGCTCCTTGCTCAGCGGGGAGCCTGCTTCTCCCTCTCCCTCTGCCTGCCACTCTGTCTACTTGTGCTCTTTATCTCTCTGTCAAATAAGCAAATTAAATCTTTTCAAAAAATCAAACCTTATCATAGGGATGCACACACAGGAGACAACAGAATGTATATAAAGGTCTGTATTATTCCCATTTCAGGCATCCACTGGGGATCTTGGAACACATCCTCCCCTGATAAGGGGGGACCAGCAGTGGAACAGACTGGAGAGCCCACAAGTCAGTCCATGCATCTACAGTCACCTGATCTCAGAGAAGGGTGCCAAGAACACTAAATGAGGAAAGGACGGTCTCTTCAACAAATGGTTATGGGAAAACTGGACATCCACGTGCAGAAGGATGACACCGGAAACTTCCCACACATCATCTCCACACATCAACTCAAAATGGATAGAAGACATAATCCTATAACCTGAAACTATAAAACTCTTAGGAGAAAACATAGGGGAAAAGCTAAATATTGCACTTGGCAATGAATTCTTGGATAAGACATCAAAAGCACAGGCAACAAAAACAAAAACCAGACGAGTGGGATTATCCCCAGCAAAGGAACAATCAACTGAATGAAAAGACAAACTACAGAACTGGAAACGTTATTTGCAAACCACAGATCTGATAAGAGGTGAATATTCGGAATACAGAAGGAACTCCTTCAACTCAATCATTTCTTTTAAGAAAAAGTGATTTAAAAATGGGCAGAAGACCTCAAGAGATCTTTCTCAAAAGAAGACACAAAAATGGCCAACAGGTATATGAAATGGTGCTCAGCAAAACCAATCATCAGGGAAATGAGAATGAAAACCATGATAAGATACCCGCTCACAGAGGTTAGTACGGCCATTATCAAGTTGGTGAGAAGGTTGAGAAACAGGAAGCCTTGTACACTGATGCTGGGAATGCAAACTGGTGCAGCCCCTGTGGAAAACAACATGGAGGTTCCTCAAAAAGCTAAACATAGGAATACCATATGATCCAAAGTCCCACATCTGAGTATACGCCCAAAAGTATTGAAGCCAGTATCTCAAAGAGATATCTGTACTCTGATGTTCGTTCAGCATTATTCACAATAATCAAGATATGGAAACAAACTAATTGTCCATCAAGGCATGAATGGATAGAGAAAAACATGGTGTATAAATACAATAGAATATTGGTCAGCTTTTAAAAAGCAGAAAATCCTGACATTCGCAACAACATGGATGTACTTATGCTAAGTGAAATAAACCAGACAAAGGACAAATTCTGCATGATCCCATTTTTCAGAGGGATCTAAAATAGGAAAGTTGAGGACCACAGCATGGAATAATGGTTACAGGGGCTGGGAGGAGGGAAAAATAGAGGTATTGGCTAGTCAAAGGTCACGAAGCTCCAGTTATGCAAAATGAATAAGTTCCGGAGATCTAATGGACAACACAGGGCCCATAGTTAACAACACTGTATGGCACACTTAGAAATATTCCAAGAAGGTAGATCTTATCTTAAGTGCTCTTAAACACAAAAGAAAAAATACATATAATAAGTAAACAAACAAAAATAATAAAATACATAAAGAGAGTGAAAAGAAACTTTTTAGGTGATAGAAGGGCTTCTGGCCTTCATTGTAGTAATGTCTTCACAGGGATATTCTGATCTTCAAGCTCATCAAATTGTCTACATTAGATATGTAGAGCTTTCTGAATTTCAGCCATACTCAATTAAGAGAACAAGAGAATAAGAAATAAAGAGAATAAGAAGTCAGTTGCATTTCCATTCACTAACAGTAAGTAATATTCAAAAAAAGAAATTAAGAAACCAATTCTATTTACCAATTCTTAGCATCAGAAAGAAAAAATATGTAGAAATAATGGCCACCTGGGTAGCTCAGTCACTGAAGCAGCCCACTCTTGATTTTGGCTCAGGTTGTGACCTCAGGGCTGTGAGACTGAGCCTCACATCAGGCCCCACACTCAGTGAGGAGTCTGCTTGAGATCCTCTCTCCTCTCCCTCTCTTTCTGCCCCTCCCCTGCTCATGTGATCTCTCTCTAAAATGAATAAATAAATCCTTTTAAAAAATGTCTACAAACTGACAGAAGATGTGATGGAAAACTACAAAACAATGTTGAAAAAAATTAGTGAAGATAGAAATAAGTGAAAAAATATTCCATATTCACAGATCCAAAATCTTAATATTGTTAGGATGTCAATGCAACCCAAAGCGATTTACAAATTCAATGGAAGCACAATCAAAATCTCAAGACATTTTTTTTAAAGGATAGAAGAAGTCATCCTAAAATTCATATGGAATCTTAAGAACACTGAATAACCAGAATACTCCTAAAAATAAAGAACAGGGGCACCTGGCTGGCTCATTCGGTAAGCATCTGCCTTCAGTTCAGGTCATGATCCCGGGGTCCTGGGACTGAGCCCCATGTCAGGCTCCCTGCTCAGCTGGAAGCCTTCTTCTCCCTCTCCCATGCCCCCTGCTTGTGTTCCCTCTCTCACTGTGTCTCCCTCTGTCAAATAAATAATAAAATCTTTAAAAATAAAAAAATAAAGAACAGAGTTGGAGTACTCATACATCTCAATTTCAAAACTAACTATAAAACTATAGTAATCAAAATAGTGTGGTACATAAAGACAGACATACAGACCAATGGAACAGAATATTGATCCCAGAAATTAATTCTCACATATGTGGTCCAATATATTTTTTACTTAATTGCTAAGACCAGTTAATGTGAAAAGGATAGTCTTTTCAACAAACGGTGCTGAGAAAACTGGATATCCACACACAGAAGAGTGAGGTTGGACTCATACCTTATATCACATGCAAAAATTACTTGGGTGGGTGCATTGGTGGCTCAGTCGGTGAAGTGTCTGCCTTAGACTCAGGTCATGATCCAGGGTCCTGGAATCAAGTCCAGCATAAGATTCTCTGCTCGGCAGGGAGCCTACTTCTCCCTCTCCCTCTGCCTGCCACTCTGCCTACTTGTTCTCTCCCTCTCTCTCTGTCAAATAAATAAAATCTTAAAAAAAAATTACTCGGGGTGCCTGGGTGGCACAGTCAGTTAAGTGTCCAACTCTTGGTTTCAGCTCACGTCATGATATCAGGGTTGTAGGATCGAGCCCTGCTTCAGGATTTGCACTTAGCATGGAATCTGTTTTAGATACTCTCACCCTCTCCATCTGCCCCTCTTCCCTACATGTGCATTCTCTCTCTCTCTCTCTAAAATAAATAAATAAATCTTTTTAAAAAAATTACTCAAAATCAGCCAAAGACCTAAACATTAAAACAATAAAACTCTTGTGAAAAAAAAAAAAGGGAAAAAGCTTCATGACATTGTATTTGGCAATGATTCTTTTGGATATGATACCAAAAGCTCTGGCAACAAAAGAAAAAACTTGATCAATTGGTCTTCATCAAAATAAAAAAAACTGTATCAAAGGACATTATCAAAAGAGTGAAAAGACACAGATATCTTCTCCCACAGAATGGCAGAAGATATTTGCAAATCATATACCTGATAAGGAGATTAATATCCAAAATACATGAGGAACCCATACAACTCAACCACAAACCCCAAATAACCCAATTTAAAAATGGGCAAAGGGCTTGAACAGACATTTCTCCAAGGAAGATATACTTATGGCAAATGAAAATATGCTCAACATCATTAGTCATTAAAGAAATGCAAATAAAAAGCACAGTGAGATACCTCTTCCCACATACTAAAGTGGCAATCACCAAACAACAGAAAGTATCAAGTATTGATGATGATGATGTGGAGAAATTGGGACCCTCGTATATCATTGGTGGGAATGTAGGATGGTCCAACCACTGTAGAAAACAGTTCCACAGTTGCTAAAAATGCTAAACATAGAAATACCATATGAGGGGCGCCTGAGTGGCTCAGTGGGTTAAAGCCTGAGCCTTTGGCTCAGGTCATGATCCCGGGGTCCTGGGATCGAGCCCCGCATCGGGCTCTCTGCTTGGCAGGGAGACTGCTTCCCTTCCTCTCTCTCTGCCTGCCTCTCTGCCTACTTGTGATCTCTGTCTGTCAAATAAATAAATAAAATCTTAAAAAAAAAATACCATATGAGCTAGCAGTTCTGCTTCTGGGCATAGATCCCAAAGAAATGAAAGCAGGAACTCATACAGATACTTGTACACCAAGGTTCATAGTAGTAGGTATTCACAATGGTGAACAGGTGGAAACAACCCAAATGCCCATCAACAACTGAACGGATAAACAAAATATGGCATAAACATAAGATGGAACATCATTCATTCATAAGAAGTGGAGTTCTGACACACACTACAACACAGATAAGCCTAGAAAACACACACTACGTGAAATCACCCAGACACAAAGGGATATTCTGGGACTCAACTTATATGAGGAAGCTAGAGAAGGCAAAGACTATATTTTCAGGGATCATTTCTATAGTTTGTTACTAAAAAAGTTTCTCTGAATGTGTAGAGAAGGCAAACTAACAGATGCAGAAAGAGAATTATGGGTTCCCAGGGGCCAGAGATGGGGGATGGGGAGTTACTGCCTAGTAGTTATAGTGTCTCTGGAATGATGAAGTTTTAGAAATAGTGACATCATGGTTGAACAACAGGGGAATGTAATGAATGCCATAGAATTGTACACTTAAAATGATTACAATGGTAAGTTTTATTTTGAATATATTTTGCCAAGACAAAAAATGTGAAGAGGATCTATTTAGAAATCTCAGAAATTTTAAAAATATATTGTTGAAATAAAAGTTCTGGAAGAGTGGATTTTAATTATCAGAAAATGCAGGCTATATACCTAATGGACCCTAATCCTAAAAACAACTTAAAACTCTGGATAATTACTTTAAAATTAAATTGTCTAATCAGTAGGTAAGAAAGCTGGGGATCTTCTGGTCAGGTCATAGAAGCAAAGAGGTGAGCCTAGAGAAAACAGTCGCTTCTTTCTCTCGGGGCCTTCACCAGACCAGAGAACCTGCATTTGGGATTTCACAGCCATAGGTGTTTAAGAAACAGAAAATAACCTTCAGGACCCATCCAAGGCAGGGGCTATAAAAGAGCAGCCTCCCTCCCTTGGGCTGGGATTCCAGAACCCATGGTTCTGACAGTGAAATAGAAATAACTGGCCTCCACCCCAGAGAAGAGCTGAGTGTCTCCAGTTCCGGTCAGGAGATTATCACCTCCGGGAGTATGGGAACCACTAGTGGCCCTTACATGGCTGTGCAGCCTGAATTCACATCACCTGGGTGATCACCACCAGGTATCACATCACCTGGGGGAGAAGCAACTTTAGAATGATCCTGGGTTGGGAGTCCTTCTAAAGTCTGGCAGACACAAACACAAATTTCCTCTGGAAGAATCCACAATCATCCTGGGCATCAGAGAATTTATGAAATAAAATTCTAAGGAAAATAAAATTCCAAAGAATAATTACAAATGAATTTTGAAAGTCAAAAATAGCACACAGAAACAAGGCACCATGGATGAGGAAAAAAAAATCAGAACAGACCTTTAGGAATTTCAGATAAATGGAATTATTAGACACAGGCTTTAGAGTAACTATGTTTTTGGTTTGTTTTTTTTTTAATTTGAGAGACAGAGATCACAAGCAGGCAGAGAGGCAGGCAGAGAGAGGAGGAAGCAGGCTCCCTGCTGAGCAGAGAGCCCGATGCAGGGCTCGATCCCAGGACCCTGGGATCATGACCCAAGCCGAAGGCAGAGGCTTTAACCCACTGAGCCACCCAG
>RCUC01065386.1:0-18104 GCA_003697995.1 Taxidea taxus jeffersonii
ACACACACACACACACACACACACACACACACACACACACATATATATATATATATATATCACCATGTATGTGTGTACATCACCTGAGAATCTTAGAAAATACGGACTCTGATCCAGGACTTCTGGGATGAGACCTGGGATTCTGTATGTCTACCAGGTTTTTGGGGGATGTCAGTGCTGGTTCACAGACCACATTTTGATTAGCAAGAGTGTCCACTCTCAGAACTATAAGGGAGGTCAAGAATATTATCACCTGTCTACGGCCATACCACCCTGAACGCACCCGATCTCGTCTGATCTCGGAAGCTAAGCAGGGTCGGGCCTGGTTAGTACTTGGATGGGAAGAATATTATCACCTGATGGGGCATTTTTACCAAAAATATTGCTGAAGTGCTACTATGTGACGAAATGTTCTTTTGCTTTTAAGGACTGCATCGTTGTATTGACAACACATTTTGTTCTTCCACTTGACAACATTGTGTAAAAAATCAGGTGAGGGAATGCAGCAGGTTATAAGGTTCCTGCTCTACTCACTGGACTTCAGCCTGGCATTGGTAACATTCAAAGCAGGGGTCTTTGAATGTACTTCAAGTAGTTTTTATACTCCCTCTGCCCAAGATTATATATAAAATCATTCAAGTATGTACTAATGTGTTTTCCGAGCAAAGAACTTTTCATCACATTCTCCTTGCACCCATGAACTAAAGGTGGTTAAAAACTACTGCTCCAGCAGGAATATGCATGCCTGAAAATGGTTCTGGAATTTCTCTATTACTGAAGCCTTGACTAAGAAGGGTCCATAGTAATGTGTGCAATTTATTTGTATCAGATGCTGTGAGTTCCCCGGCTGCTGACTGCATAATTGAAGCCCTTTGAAAATGCCAGTTGATAGCTATAATTAGGTAAAAATAAATGCACTAGACCCTTTAGATAACTTCCCTGATGACTGCTGGCCAAAGCCCAGGGTTTCCCTGGCTTTGAAAGCCCAGTGACCTTCAGCTTCCCTCCCTCGCTCTTATGATTGGCGTTAGAGCTGTATGTGTACCAACCTCCCCCAGCAGCCTGGTGTGGGGGCGTGGGGCTCATCACTACTTGCCCAGGGTCTCTGCACTTCCACCTCTGTAACCACAAAATGAGCCTGACCAATATTTGATGATTAGTGACCAGGAAATAATTACAGAATTAAGAAATCAGAAGTCATAAATACATTACATGCATATGAGCTCGGGTACTCTAAGCACACCAAGCCATTCTGATGGTTCAACCTGGAGACAGCTCTGGTCCTGATAATGGCTGTGAATGCCTACATTGAAACCAGCATTCTCCCGTTTTCATATTTCCTTATTTTTTTCATGAAGCTGAAAGTTTGGCTCTATGGCCTCAGAGTCAGACTGCAAGGATTCTAATGTAATTCTCCCATTTAAATAGTTGCATGACTTTGGTCGTGGTACTTGTCCCCCACCCTGCCCCCAAGACTCAGTATCTTCTTCCTGTGACACGAGGATAATGATAGCAATATTGATAGTACTGACCATAAAGTTGTTTCTAGGATTAAATGAAATCATCTCTGTAAAGCACACAGCCCAGGGCTGGGCACACAGTAAGCATTCCCTGAGCACTAGCTGCCATTATTTCTCTCTCGGCCAAAAGTAATGTCTTTAAACAGGTGCATGGGGTAGGAGGGATTATTGTTGCTTATGCATCTGAACTCCCTAGGTTAGTGGGGGATAAATTCAAAATCTTTGTGTTGCTGATTGTAGTCTTTCTTTCCACCCATCACCTCCTTATTTGCACACTGATGACCTCTAAAGTGTCACTGTTTCTCCACTCTTCTAGCTTTGATGGTATGCATTTCTGCCCCATGCTCCTCCACTCACGTGCCCACTAGTACAGTCACATATTTGATCTTACTCTTTAATTTTTATTATTTTAAACGATTTTTATTTATTTGTCAGAATGAGAGAGCACAAGTAGGCTGAGCTGCAGGCAGAGGGAGAGGGAGAAGCAGGCTCCACGCTGAGCAAGGAGCCTGGCATAAGGCTCGATCCCAGGTCCCTGGGATCATGACCTGAGCTGAAGGCAGAGGCTTTAACCCACTGAGCCACCCAGGCGCCCCATCTTTCTCATTTCTTATTTTTATTGTTTTCTGCCTTTCCTGAGATATAATTGACATAGAATGTTGTGTAAGCTGAAGGTGTACAATGTGATGATTTGATACAAGTATATATTGTGAAATGAGGACCACGGTAAGGTAAACTAACACAACCGTCATCTCACAGTTACTTTGGGGGGGGGGTAGTGAGAATGTTGAGGAGCTACTCTCTAAGGAACTTTCAAGTATACAGTCCAGTACTGGTGACCATTAGTCACCATGCCTTAAGAACATCATCTTATACTTTTGTATGTGGTTCTACTCCGAAGACCTCAGCCTCTGACCGTATCCATCACTGATTACTCCCATCTCTTCCTTTCTCCCCTACTGAGTCTGCTTTTGGTACCCTCAGGACTTGGTGGCCTTCATGCCCTTTCCTTTGACTCAGAACAGAAACCCTCCCCACTGGAAACCGCTCCCCACCTTGCTGTGGCTTCGGACATGCGAAAAGTTGATGGAACCGACTTTCTCCTAAATTTACGATGTGTCTTCTCAGATGAGATTCTTCTCTCTAAACTTCTGTACCACATCTAATTTTGGGGTAGAGGGAGGTGGAAGGATGCAGAAGGGAAAAAGAAGGCGTGAAGGTGTGCCTGAGAGAAAGAAATACATCTGTGAATAAACATTTTGTTAATATCTGTGATGTAGTGGCAAATCCTGGAGAAGTTTTGGCTCACACCTGGAGTGTTCCAGCAGAAGCTGGCCACTAACCACTTGACACTCTTTCTGAAGAGGGGCTCTTGTGTTTAGCTACAGGGATGGACTAAAGTGGCCCCTGAAGTTTAGGTGAGTGTACATCTTGGAGTGTTGCGTTCTCATGGGCAAGAACGGGGAGCGGAGGTGTGCCAAGAGAGCAGTTATGAGCATTGTAGGTACTCAGCTTCCAAACCATGGAAAAAGAGTCTCATGGCCGTGTAGGTCCTTTTGCTTCTTTGTTGACTGTTTCCCCGCCAGTGTGTGGAAGCACACACTGGCGGGGAAGTGTCTTTTTTCTCTCTTTTCTTTTTTTAATTGTGGCGTAATTGACACATAACACTATATTAGTTTCAGGTGTACATGGTAATGATTCAGTATTTGTGTATATTGCTGCACAGTCGCCACAGTGCGTCGGATCTTCAATTTGTATTTCCAGTGCCCCAAGCAGAGGCTTCCTCCGATGTGTTCAGCTGTCATGGTTAAGAAAAAAATTGAAGATTGAACTGAACTCAAAAGCTGATGGCTCAGGTTCCTTCCAGCCCGAAAATTTGAATTCCTCTGATTTCAACCATGACAGCTCTGGTTAAGCCTCCTGGAGGGAAATCCTGCTCCCTTTGCTTTAACCACCTCTTTGTGGTTGAATAGTATAGGTTTTCAATCAGGTCCTGGGAGGGTGTCAATTTCCTGTCCTACTTACCAGAAAGTGCTAGAATTTCAAATAAGATGCAAACAATATGTTTCCAGGAGTTGAGAGATAACCATAGTTGCTATACATACCATATTCTGACAATGGGTCGATCTTTGGAACAGACATTCTTCTGATGCGCAGGATTTCTTCATGGGGCAGCGCTGATCCGCAGTGGGAGGGGGACATTGCAAACCTGGGCTTGCCCTTAGCAGGACTCTCTAGTTACTAGGAGGCATTCCTCAAGGGGTTAGCCTTTGCACTGCTAGCTTGCTTGCTTTGCATGTGGTTTAAGCCAGGACCAAAGAACTCACTGGTCTCCTGCTTAGTGAGAGGAGGCTGAAGGCCCTTGAGACTGGGTTTTCCATTCCAATTTGCTAATTAAACATAGATGTTCATTCCTTAAATGCGTATAATTAGTAATTTTCATGATTTGTGTTGTTTTTTCTGTCAAGCAATCTGTTTGGGGAGCTTGAAGCCACTGGGGCATTGCTGGCGTTGGTGAAGTTTATTTAATTTCTTTTTATGACATTCTTCATCTTGGAAATGAGGTTTTCAAATATTGCTTTCCCAGGCATCATTACTGATTTTCTGGTTTTTATTTCAGGATTGGGACTGGTTCAGGGTACCAGGGAAGCATTTTGTGGTGCTCTGTATTAAAGTTGTAATATCCGAGAAAATTGTCTGATTATACGTGGGGCCTCGGATGTGGTACCTTATTGAAAATGTTTCAGATTTTGACAATGTGATGGGTTGATTATCCTTGATTTATAATCCAAATGATCTTATTTTCTTTAAATTAATATTTTGTGCCATCTTTGAGGTTCTATTTGGCTTTCTAGCATCATTTAGGAGCATTTCATTGGCATTTGCTGTAATTCACTGTGTTCGCGTATTCAAAAAAAAGCAAATACATTCTTTCTGTGGCACAGAATGTTTCTTCAATTTTAAAGTTCACATTGACTATGAGCCGAACCACTTGCTACAGCCTTAGTAGCTGCAGTAAGTTTACAACTGTTTATTACTTAGAGGAATGAATACACCTTGCTAGAAAGGGTTTTATATCCTACTCCTAAATGGCTCTCCTCCTGCTACCCTGCAAACTTCTTTCAGATATTCTTACTCCCTTGTCTTGGACTGTCTTTAATTCTATCTCCTACTTGATTTCCAGGCCACCTCCTCCAAGAGGCCTCCCCAGCCTTCCCTCCCTCCACATCTGGAATTGGTGGCTTTGTCAGTGCCTCTCTGACCCTCTTTCCAGGGTACGGCTTATTGTGGAGGTCAGTGAGTTCTAGAACACTGTTGCCATTAGACTGGTAGATACTTGAGAAGAGCAGGTATGCCGTTCAGACCTGACTTCCTCACAGTATCTGGCACAGCGCCTGGGGAGTGTGGCTTTGTTGCATGAACAACCTTCCTTATTATGTTGAGCCGATCCTTTTAGGGAGCCCTGGTTGAGCCAGATGGCCAGGGTGGAAAAGGTTTGGATAGCAAGTGGCATAACTGAGGGGTTAGAGTCCCAGGACCGAATTCCAGCCCGTGGGACCTGCTACGGATTGGTAGTGTGATCTTCAATTACCTCACGTTTCCGAGCTTGTTCTCCCTCTTTCATACATTACAAATCTTACCCATACCTGAGCTACATCATTTGAAAAGGTGCTGTGAGGATTAAAAGAGAGCATATATGGGTAGATATTTTAGAAACAGTGAGTGCAAGCAGGTACTGAATTGCCACATTTAGAGCTTCATAGTTCTTCATCTGTAAAATGGAAGGATTAGTGCCCACCTTCCTCATTGGGCTATTTGTTAAGGGATGTGGAAGTGTTTAACAAAGGGGGGGTATTTAATAAATATTACCTGGGGTGAATTGGCCTCAGTGGGCTGTCCTGATGTGGGGGTTTTCCTAAAAGCCCCTGACGAATGTGTGTGGAAGACAGACGGCTTGTATCTTGGATTTCCTGACTTAAAAAATTAATTTTTTTTTAGCTCTGCTCAGCTCTAAACTGCAAAGTAATTACATTTGTTAGTAAATGTTTCCAGGTCTTTGAGTGGCAGCCAATAAAACGGGCTAATTTTTTTTTAAATTCCTGTCCTTGATGTGGGGGGAAATATCCTATTTGCTTGCCCAGATTCCCACCTCGGATCTGGAGGAAACACTCCGAGAAATGTTTCCCCCTCTGAATTTTCCGCCACAAGGTGTTACCTGGGTTGGAACAGGGACGCCAGCCCAGAGTGTGATTTTTCCTTTAGCCAAGGGAAACCAAGGGTTAAAATGAAGGCGCCATCAGGCTGGGGGGGGGGGGCGCTTAGCAGCCAGTCACTCCTCTGCCCTCTCCCGCTGTCTCTCACCTCCCTCCCACCTTAAAGGAGTAGGTGCGCCCGCCCTCCTCCCTCTAGCTCTCTTTCCCCACCCACACATTCTTCCCACAACCTCTCTACCCCATGGCCGATTTTTCTTCCCTGGGACCGCAAGCAATCAAGTCTCAAAACAACCAAAAACTTGCAAGGAAAGGCAAGCCTCAATGTAAAACACCCCTCCCCCTGAGATGCGATGCGGCTTACTTGAAAAGGAGTTGTTATGGGTCACAAATAGCCTCATTGAAAGCTCATTCAAAGTGAAGGGAGAGGGGGATGTCCGGAGATCCAGATCCCACTCGAGTCAAATTCATTTAGCACCTGACCATGCAGAACCCTGGACGGATCTCAGCTCTTCAGTAAATGGGGACCCGTTAATGAAGTTTGCCTAAGGTGGCAGGGGATTAGGCCTTCCATTCTCACATAAATTACCCATCCTCCAGTCCCCTTTGTCCCTCAATATTTTCACCACAAAGAGGCTGGGCAGTGGGGCTCAGGGGATTACCTAAGCAAGCCCGTATTTGTCACAGGCGGGATTATAGACCTGCATTTTGGGGAAGAGGTATTTCAGGATTTTCTCAGCACTGCAGGCCCTCCTTGTAGGCCTGTGCTTGTTTTCCAGTCCCTTGGGTTGAAATGACCAACTGGCAAAGCTTTCAGTTCAAGCATCTTTTCCAAGGAAGTTGAGTTTTTTTCTTTTACTGACTCTACCTTCGGATTTTCACTTCACATCCTTTTGGGGACCCCCTCCCCAGGCAGCACTTCTGTGGGCTAACAGAGAACAGAATGTTTGTGTAAAAGCAAGTATCTCCTCGCTCCTGCCACCCCCCCCAAAAAGTTTTGTGATCTTAAAAGCTTTCTGGTTTTTTTTTTTTTTTTTAAATAAAACATCTACTTCTCCAAGCTTTGGACTATAGACTTGGGCCTTAAGTGTGTCTTTCTACAGATGGGTTACACCCTTGTTTTTATCAGCTAATGAAAATGAATTCATGTGAGGTCTCCTCTGCCACTCATCAAGGGCCCCCCAGGAGGAGCTTTTCAGAAAGGTCTGTGCTAATTGCAAGCTAACCCGTTCCCTAGCCCATAACAAAATGCTCAGGCATGTTGGGCGCTGCTGACACAGATGGAGAGGGAGAAAGGAAACAGCTGGCTGGTTCCTGACTTTTTTCTCACGCCAGCCTGCTAGCCTTTGCAGATGGGGGACTTGGAGACTGCTCATCGCCTCTCCAGCAGGGCTGGGCAGGAAGATACCAGGGCTCCATCTATAGAGTGGAACTCACAGTCCCCAAACCCTTTAAATGCTGACATTAAACCTTGGACTGAAGGGACCATGAAAATAACCCTGTTTAAAAATTAATGTAACTTGTCCCCTGCTTTCTGCTTCTCCCAGGAACAGGTTAGCGCCTCAGTGGTTCTGCTATTGTGGATGAGTTGACAATGCGTGCCACCAGCAGGGACCATATTTCTCCTACCCCAGCTACCTGTTCCCTGCCCCAGGCTTTGGCACCCCCAGCAGTTTCATCGCTATCAGTGAGCTAGGCTTTTTGATAGAGAGAAGCAACAACAGCCTCCTTGTCTCTAGGAAGTGGATCTCATTTCCTTGGACCCTGGGACCTCTCCTTTGTGATCCCTGGCCCTCTCTGAGGTGGCAGAGGCCCAGACAAAGAGCATCCCCGAGACTGTCTGCTGTCCACGTTCTGCCACGGGTTTCCTGGCTGGAAGGGGTGAGTTTGTGGAAGAACCTCTCCCACGTGGTGGAACAGCCGGCCAAGTCCAGGGAGGCCTTTGGCAGTGACCTTGGCCCGGATATTGTGCTGGCTGAAGACTGGGCTGGGATTTGGGTTTTCCATTCTCACATAGCCGGTTGGAGGGAGTGGCAGCACAGGTGGGGTTCTGGGGACTCTTGAAGGGAGCGTTGTCCTCTCCACGGTAGCACTAGGGAGAAGGGTTGGACCTGGGCCTTGAGTGTGTTACCATCAGCGCTGCCGAGTCCTGCCAGCATCCGGCATCCTGGGCTGTTGGTGTAAAGGGTTTTACCACGACCCGTCACTTTGGCTTCCCTTGTGCTCTAAGGAGAGTGTTTCAAAATTGAAATAAATTTGCACTGATGGTTCTGTTTGTTGCTTCAAATCCTTCCTTTTTGCCAGGGCAGCTCTAGGAGAAATTCTTCTTGCCAGGTTTTATTATCACTCGTTTGTCTCAAAGTACACGCAGAGAATCCCCAAGGCTGGGGCAAGAACGCTGGGCCAGTGTCCTCTTGGATCTAGGGCAGCTCCGTAGCTTCATGGTTATCGATAAACCTGGCAGAGAGCCGTGCACAAAGCCTCTGGCTGCTGAAAGGGAAACTTGTGGTGCAGGACTACCACAAGGGAGTGGGAGGAAGCCTTAGAAAGCAGTCAGAGGCTTAAAGACAACATCTCATCCCTTGAGGGGGGTAGTTTGCTGTTAGGACAGTGAAGCTTTGGATTCATCTGTTTTAAAAAATTTTATTTCTTTTTTTCTTATGTTATGTTAGTCACCATGAACTCGTCTTGCAGGGAGACTGAACTGGGGACTGCTCACAATCTCACCCCAGATCTAGGTCTGTTTGCTTCAAGTCCTGAACCAAATTCTTGTCCTTGATCATTAAGTACATGGCTACTTCGGTTCTTAACTGGTTCATATGTATGTTTCACTGATGGCTGCTCAGGTGATGAAAGCCATTTATTCATTTACTCCCTCACTTTCCTGTGTGTTCAACAAATGCATCTTGAAATTACGTGGATGCCGAGCCTGTAGTTTGTGGAAGTGTGAGTAGATGTTTCAGGTAGAAGCATGAGACAAACATGAAGTTTCCCACAGAGGCTTCCATTTCTAAATTGTTCGGATATTTTCCCATCACCAGAGGTCTGATGGCAAGGGGACATTGTCAAGAATGAAAAGTCTGGAATCACATCATATTTGGATGCATGGATGAGGACCCAGAACCTCTCATTGTCATTCCCGGAGTAATTGTCTCCTGGCTTCCCTGGGGGAATTTGAGAGGATGAGTGGGGAGAGGAAGGGAGCAGTGAGCTTATGTCACCAACACAGCAGAAAGCGGGATCTGGAGCATACCCACCCCGATCCCGCAGTTTTGCAACAGGGGCAAGACAGCAAAGCAGAATAATTGGTATCTTACCGAGACTTGTCACCGTGTACGAATCGCCAAATTTCCGTGTTACGTGTCTCAGTGCTTGCTGCTGCCAAAGCTTTCCCTCTTTCTTTCTATTTTTTTTTTTATCCCCGAAACGTTTAATTGGCCCTAATGTAGTTTGGTGATTGCCGGAGTTGATGAGCTGAGTTGGAAGATGGCTTGATGTTCACATGACTCAGCCGTGGGACTCAGCAGGGCATCACCTCTGCTCCTGAGGACTCTGCAGGGCTTTGATCAGCCTGTCCAGAAAGAGAGCATTTTATTGATTGTTTCATGGCCATCTTTTTTTTTTCTTGTTTAAAATATCTTATTGTAAAGACTCTTTGTGTAATATAATTCTGGAATCATCTCACATTGATTTATTTTTTTTTCCTACTTTCAGAAACACAGCAGTCTGGGTAGTTTCTTAGTATCCCAAAAGGACAGGGAGTCAGCCTCTGCCCGAGTCCCTTCGGGCCTGCTATAACAGAACTCTATAGGTCCGGAATGGTGGCGGATGCTGATAAACAATAGATAGTTATTTCTCACAGTTCTGAAAGCTGGGAATTGTGAAACCAAGGCACATCAGGTGCGTGGTGAGGACCTGCTTCCTGGTTCCTGGCCAGCTGTCTTCTCATGGTGTCTCCACCTGGCCAAAGGGGTGTGGGAGCTCTCTGGGGTCCCTTTTATCAGGATGCTCAGCTCATTCATAACCAAATTACCTATCAAAACCTCTACTGCCAAATACCATCACTTGGGGGATTATGATATCAGCATCAGAATTTGGCGGGGGTGGAGGGCTGGGGGGCTGGGTGGGGAGACACCAACATTTTCAGTCTAGAGTAGCTTCTCAGTGAACGTTTTGGGTTGTAAACATTAACTTTATGAAAAAACCGACAGAGTTTGCATGATCATATTGAGAGATTCTCTTAATTGAGGGATTGTCTTAAATGACAAGACTTGTTAGTATGTATGCAAAATACTCCTGAAGCACCTGGTTTGTTTCAGGAGCACTCTTCTGGGAAAGAGTGCACCTGGGTGCTAGTGACTCCGCCCTTAATTAGCTATGACCTTGGATAAGTCACTTCCTCACTCTTCCTACTTGTCCTAATCTGTAAGACGAGTCGTCTCAGTCCCCACTGGATCTCTCACCAGCTTTAACATCCTAAGGTTTAAAAAAGCTCATGGAAGATAGTCTATTCATAGAAAGTGGTTGAAGCAAATGGAAATTTAGTTGAAAGGCTGACTTTTACAGTCCGGTACAAGGACCTTTTCTCTATGGGATTTGGAATTGATTTATTTTCTCTTTGTTTTAATTTTTCATTATTAACATACAGTTAACGTCAGTGTTATATTAGTTTCAGGTGTACCAACACAGTCATTTGACAGTCCTGTATGTGACACAGTGGGGTCTCCGTCTGTCACCATACAACAAGTCTACAATATTATTGACTATATTCCCTGTGCAGTACATAAAGAATAAAAAAACAACAACCACAAAAAGTAAACGAACTGTCTGCTGTGGTTGCCCAAGGGGATGGATGAAAGAGGCGAAGGGAATTAAAAGGCAGGAACTTCCAGTTATAAAGTAAGTATGTCCTGGAGATAAACTGATTCCTTGTGTCAGACTATGACCAACTCTCAGTTCTCCACACTGATAAAGGATGGCTGATGTGGGTCGTTTGAGGGTCTCTCCCATTTCCACTCAGGAGTTACAGATTTTGTGCTCAGAATAATACTGGCATGTGTTCACATCTTTACCATGTACCAACCAACCGCAGTGAGACGTGACCACTAGACAGGTGTTGGGTGGCAAGAGAAGATAGTGGCTAGGGCTTAAACCCATCTGTTGGCAAGGTGGACATCTTTACACTGCTGATAACTTAAGGAATGTCAGATTCACTGAGAGCTTATCAGAGTTTGGAGGAATGATTTTAACCAAATGTATTTCAGACACTGAGCTGTAATTTATCAAGTGCCATTTCATCCACTTACTAATTATATTGACAACTGGCACTGATTGCTCGGACCCTTAAGATATACCCTTTAGTGGGGGGGGATTCCACTCAGGACCGCAAACTGGACTCTTGAATGCTCCAGAGAGAGCAGCGTTGAAATATTTCCACATGTATTGTCTCTTTTCTGGAGAGATCGTTTTGCCGAGGGGCCAAATCTCAATCCTGAAGAATCCGAGCGCCTTTGGAATTGTGATTCAGGCCTGAGGTCATGTCTGTCCACCTTGATGAGACTGATCAATTTCTTCTGCTTCCTCAGCCACCGATTCATAAGTGGTCTCTTGCTTGCAGAGACGAATATAACTTAATGACAACCCTTTCCATTTTACTAGGTAGTACGTACTTTTGTATCTCACACCATTACTGCTACAGCTATAGTTACTGTCAAGTGTTTACTGTGCATGGGGTTGTGTACTAAGTGTTTTCCATGAAGGATCTTCTGTAGTCATCACATTAACCTTGTGTGCGTCTGTCCACTAGAAATTTTCAAGATGATGGAAATGTCCTATAATACCAGCACCATTTAACTCCAACAGCCACTAGCCCATGTGAATATTGAGCCCTTGAAATGTTTCTACTGCAACCAAGGAGTGGATGATTTAATTCATCAGCTTTGATTATGATGAGTTAAGATGTAAATAGACAATGTGGCCAGTAGCTACAGTATTGAATGATGTGGATATGAGGTATAAAGAGGCTATGGATCAAGGAGGCTAAATTATTTTCTCAAGGTCACAGAGCTAGTAAATGGCAGAGCAGGGGTTTGATTCTGAAGCCAGTGTCCTTATCTCGCTGTTCTATGACCATTTCTTAGTGCCTGCTCCCGTTGTGTCCAGATTTGTGAGAAAACGCCCCCAGTACTCTTGTAATTAACCATATAAAGGAAGAAAGCTGAAAAATACACAATAAAGGACAATAGTTATTAAAACAGCATGACCCTGGCCCCCAAATAGTGTGGCTAATGGAACAGAAAAAATGGTGTATAGATATGAAAAGAGATAAACTGTATTGTAAAATTGAAATTTGCTATGTGAATAGAATTTGAATATTCTCAACCCCCCCCCCAAAATAAGAGAGAGAAATCCGTGAGATGATGGATGTGTTAACTAACTAGATGGGAGGGATAGTTTCACATCGTATATGTATATCAGATCATGATGTACACTTTAAATATCTTACAGTTTTATTTGTCAGTTTGACCTCAATAAAGCTGAAAAAATATGGAAAAATGAAAATAGATGTTTGTGTGTTCTATTTACATTCATATATAAGAACTGAGTGTGTGATGAACTGGACATCACCAAAAAATAAGGAACGGAAGCGTTATTTAACTGATGGCTTGGGGAAAACTGGCTACCAAATAAACATACATAAGCCCCTAACCTGATATATTATATGAAAATCGATTTCAAATGGCATATGATTCAATTATTAAAGAATAAACTTATTTTAAAAATCAAATCACAGAAAAAAAACAGTGGAAAATTCATTTGAGAAACCATCTGTTATGTGGCAAGTTCTGAACTGAAGAAATCATGAAGCAAAAAAATATATAGATTTTGGCTGCTTAAGAATTAAAGACTTATGGAGGTGCCTTGCTGGCTCAGTCGGTAGAGCATGTGACTGTTGATCTTGGGGTCATGAGTTCCAGCACCATGTTTTGAGTAGAGATTGCTAAAATAAATAAACTTAAAAAAAAAAGACTTGTGAACAATAAAAAAAATACTTTGAATACAAAGGAAAACAGATTTGGGGAATATTGGTCTTAAGACACCCAGGTAAGTTAATGGACAAGAATTTGGACAGATAATTCACAGATCAGGGGATACAATTAGTGAATGAACTATAGGGAGCTGTGGAAATGGGGCTTTTTGAAGAGGTACAATATTGATGATGATGAGACAGCATCCTATACCTTTGATTTACCAAAATTTAAGAAAAACGATATTTCCATGCATTGGAGAGAGGTAGTACACCTGGTTTTTCATATGTTGCTAATGGCAGCTAAAATTACTCTGATTTGGAAAGGAAATTTGATGAAATTTACCTCCTTCTACCACCATATCTTTAAAGTGGGGGAAAAAGTTTATATATTGAATATGTGAATATTTGTATTTATAGCATCAGCCCTAATAAGGAAAGAAAGGGAAGCAGTAGAAAATACCCAGTCATTTAGGGGGCTACACATTCTCCTTGGAATATTATACATCTCTGAAAATAATCATTATGACCACTGTGTAACAACTTGGGACATCTTTATTAATGACAAATGGAAAACAGTAAGATGTGCCTTTGTATCTGGACTATAGCATTTCTTTTTTTTATTGTTTTTTTTATTTATTTTTTTAAAGATTTTATCTATTTATTTGATAGAGAGAGAGATCACAAGTAGGCAGAGAGGCAGGCAGAGAGAGAGAGAGAGAAGCAGCCCGATCGAGCCCGATGTGGGGCTCGATCCCAGGACCCTGAGATCATGACCTGAGCCGAAGGCAGAGGCTTAACCCACTGAGCCACCCAGGTGCCCTGGACTATAGTATTTCAACCATGTTTTAGGATATGCACGTGGACCTCTAGCAAGGGAGCTCAGGGAAATGAAAATGGTTGTTATGTTAGGATCATGGGCTTATGGGTGACTTATTTTTATTTTACCTACCTATATCCTATTTCATAATAAATAAAATAGAAATGAAAACCTGAACAGGCTGTTGCAGAAATGAATTCTGTCACTGGGCACCATTGCTTGTTGGAAGCTGCTCCTTTTCTCCCTTGGCCCTCAGACACCTGCTCCCCATTTAGATGAACAGCGAGCCATCAGGATTATTCAGCCTTCTGTGAAACAGAGTCAGTAGAAGAAAGAGCTGCTTTAGGAGAAGAAATTTATTCTGTGATGACTGGCAGGAGAAAGATGTACAAAGACTCTGGGCAGATTCGGCAGAGGTAGTGGGTATGAAAGGGGGCCATCTGGTTAAATGTGCTGTGGCAAGTTAAACAGCATATTATGAACACGAAATACCAGAAGAAAATCCAAATGCAGTAGGCTTGGGAAAAGCCCAGCCAAAGCACTCTAAAACAAGTCAACTGCAGACTAACAATATGCCTCTCATATGCTCTCAGATACATCAATGCCCAAGAAGAACATCGTTCAGGCCAGATTTTGCAGACCACATTCTACGTGGACTTCCCTTAGGGAAAAAAAAAATCAACAAACTACCCACCCCCTCCCACACGTACACATATGCCTCCCTTAGAGCTACTGTTTCAATAAAAATGATAAAGGCAGAATTAATAAGAAGGTGTTGGGTTTGGTTTCTCTGGAGGCACATTCATTGGTGAACTCCAGTGCCCAACACAGACAACCAGACAACCAGACCAATAAGCTGTTTCTCTCCCCCACTCCCTTCTTCCTTTCCTTTCCCCTTTCCTCTTCCTTCTCACCTGCCTTTTCTTACCTTCCTTTCCTAAGCGGTTCTAGTCCCCACCCTTAAGCCCCCATCTCTGGAATGCTTTATCATTTCCCTACACTCTCCCCTTCTTCCCTCTCGGCCTTGCTTTCTTTTCCTCCCCTTTCCTTGTTGTTCAGACTCTGGGGCTCTTTCAAGTGCATGTATTTGCATATTCGGCGACTTCTCCTTTCCCCCATGTTTCATTTCATGTTTTGACTGCTTCGTTTAGAGTGTTGAAAAATTTGTCATGATCCTTGTCTGTAGAGAGTTCTTCCTGGTATTTCCAGCCCCTTTATGATAGCGCCTCTATAAGCCTGCTTTCAGGGACACTTGTGGTTATGCTGTGGCTTTGGGGCCCTTTGGGTTTCTTGCCAAGGAGATTGCGTCCTGCCATGGTGTGATTGAAGAGGGGCCCAAAAGCAGTATCTGTGTCTGAAGGGCTGTTCGTGGGAAAGGGACTTCGATATTTCCCACCTGGCTGGAAAGAACTCGACGCATCTCAGTGGGAGGTGGATTTAGACTCTGTACAAGGAAGTGCCTTCTAAGACGGCAGGTCAGAGACAGAATGGGTGATTTCCAGGGCCGGCATCTTGGGGTGTGCAGCTGGGTGTTGTATAAAGGCATCTTGCTGAGGAAAGGCATGGGAACTGAACTGCAGCCTGTGCTTCGCTCATCAAGCCCTGTACTCTGGAAGGGGGCCATATCATCCTGGAGTAAGTGGTGCCTGGAGAGGACATCTTTCAGTCTTCTACATAAAGGCACCACATGTCCTAGGGGCAGCGCCAGCCATCCCTGGTGGGGGAGCCGGTGTAGTGGCTTCTGTCCAAATGGTTGTTATGGAGCAAGGGGGAGAAGGGCTCAACTTGTGCACTAGAGGAAGTGCTTGCCTTCTCTCCATCATCTCCACATTTCTCAGCTGGGCTTTGATTCTGCTGCACCACCCAACATTTCTTAACTCTTCTGTGGCCACCTTGCATCTTCTCATCCTACCTAGGGCTTTGATTCTGCTGCACCACCCAACATTTCTTAACTCTTCTGTGGCCACCTTGCATCTTCTCATCCTACCTAGGCAACAAATGTCCGCATTAAGACCCCGCCAGCCTCCCAGACCTGGATGGGTGCCATCGCGTACAGCACTGGGTCCAATGAATTCTCATTTCTGAGAATGTGTCTTCTTTCTTCTTTTCAGAGGAGATCAGCCCCCCACTCCCTGCCTGCCACCTAGTGCTTTGGGAGGACCGCAGGAAATAATGCCAGCTGGATGCACTTGGGAAACCGTGAAGAGGTCTTGTTGTGTTAGGTAGTCAATGTGCTTGGAACTCCAGTCAGATTAGTGTCTTGAGTGGCTCCTAGAGCTTCTTGTTTTGCACTCAAGAATTCTCCGACCATAGGATTCATCAGCCTCCTGGCAGGGCTGACATCCACACCAATCCTTTGGCTCTCAGCATGGAACATCATGGAACATTTGTAGTTTGGTCCCACCTTTCTTGTGTATATCTTATTTACCCCCAAATAGACTGCAAACTTCTGGAACCAGGTGCCATACCAGGTACACTCCTGTAATTCTGAGCAGGATGGCTTATATCATACTTTCTGAATTCTACTCTATTGATTCTTCCTTCTTCCTTCCCTCTCCTCCCTCCTTCAACAGATATTTTTTGAGCACACCCTGTGTCAGTCATTACAGAAGAGTCCAAAGTCCCTGTCTTCACCTTACTGGCTGGGTGTGGTCTCCACCAAATCACTTCTCCATCTGGGACTTGAGTGTGAAGTTCTCGCATTTTGGGGTAGAAATACCCAGTAGGCAAATATGGCCTAGATCATTTTTTTTTCCTGTGATGGATTTTGTTTGGCCCAAAGACAGGGGCTGTTTTATTTCTACCTTGAGTACCCAGCTCACAATCAACTTTTATTTAGTCTTACAAGTATTACTTTAGATTTCCTTTCAACACACAGTATAACCTTCTTGTGTTTATATCCTTTAGTCTTCTGTCCTGAGAGCAACTCCTGGAGTTATCTCCTTGCCTTCTCGAGCTGCAGGAGATTGCCTATTTAACCATGATAAATCCTCAGGAGAAAATTGGGTCTTTTTTCTCCTATAATTTTATTTGTTTAAACCTTGACTGCTTATAGTAAATATCCTCTCAAAGATAATTTCATTTCCAAATAATTTGGTATCTGATTTGACGCAGCTTGAGTGTTTATTTTGGGGATATCGTTTTTCTTTTATAATGAGTTTCCCACAATAGCTTTGTTTAATGTTGTTCCATCTTCTTGTCTGGCTACCAGCGGGATTGTGGCTACTTTCCTGGAGTAATATTAGTTTACTAATAGTAATTACGTCTCAGGAAACCTCTTTGTTGGCAGTAGCATTGGATTTGGTCTTTATTGGGAAAAATATAACTTTTCAAAAAATGTGATTAATTTTTAAAAACCTTAAGGAAATGTGATAAATTTAATCCCATGTGATGTGTACAGTGTTTTCAGGCCAGTGATCATTCACATGTTATGTAAGTATCACTTTTAAGATCCTACGGTATGATCAATAGCAACATATTACCTAAGGAAGACAACTAAATACTTTCTTCTAGGAAGGGGTACTGATTCAGATTTAATTATTAGATGGGGTTGGTCTAAGGAGGTGAAAGTTCTATTTTCCATCCATAATTTCCACACATGTCAAGTCTGAATTTACCCGAGAACTCTAATAATGGCCTGTCTTTGATGGTTGTTTCCAAAATGCTGTGAGCATTATAATTAGCAATAAGAGAGCACTGACCAAATCAGGGTACCATATACAGTTACCTGGAATGGAAAGGAAATGCTTCTTTCAGAATATACTTCTCTCCACAAGCAAAGAACAGTAGAAGTCACTCTAAGCTGTTTTAAAAGAGTTCTATTTGGCAGCAGATATGGGTCTCAAGATTTGGGCCGTGTTGCTCTACAGCGCCTGGGAGAAGAGTTGAAGCCAGTCCAACAACTTCACAAATTTCTAGATAGCAATTGGCTTATCATTTTTACTATTTTAAAAACTCAGTCGTTGTACCTCAGTACATTATCTCTTCTCCAATCCCTGAACACTGTTGTATTTTGTGGGTTGATATAGCCATTTGTTCATGTGCCGCTTCATGGCATCAATGAGTAAGCAGATCTTTATGGGATGCCTACTATTTTCCAGGTACTGTATTAGGCACTGTGGATATGCTGGTGAACAAAACAGACATGGCTTCTTGTGACACTTACCATCTGGGATCCTTAAGCAATTAGGGAAATGAAATACTAAGTCATTTAATTTCTGAGTCTCAGTGTCATCATCTTAAAGTAGGCATAATGCCTACTTCAAAAGGTTTGTGGGAATGAAAGGTGACCCAACTCTGAAACACCAGTGTGATGCTTGGCATATTGGACATTGTAGAACCTCAATCAGTGGCAGTTCTTATAATCATGGTGAGTCCTGGAGGGCCCTAGTATAAAGTTACATAATGCGCAATATGATGTTCTTGACTGTAGTCACTATGCTGTACTTTATACCCCCATGATTTATTTATTTAATTAATGAACGTTTGTATGTCTTGACCCCTTCTTCCCCCATTCCTCAACCCCC
>RCUC01065389.1:0-28192 GCA_003697995.1 Taxidea taxus jeffersonii
CCCCCCCCAAAATCCTATCTTTCCAGTCTTATCCATCTGTCCATCCCAACACTCCAGCCCAAGCACACTGTGCTATTCCATGAACACCCTGGGCTTCTGCCCATATTCTTCTCTCTACAGAGAATACCTCCCACACCTACGATCTTTGCCTTTCAAAATTCTGCCCAGATATCAAGGTCTTACAAAACACGCTCCACCATGAAGCTTTCGATACCTTCTTATTCAAATATGATATGTCCTCCTTTGTGCCTCCATATCACTTCGTTGTGAAATTCTCCTGTGATCCTTTTCTTATTAGCTTTGTAACCCTAGGAAAGTCACTCAAGCATGAAGCAAGACTAACACCAACCTTACGTGGTTGTGGAAAGAACTAGATGAGATTAAAAAGAATTTTGAGTAGTGCCTAGAGTATAGGAAATGCCCAGTCTATGATAGATTTCTGGTGAGTTTTTGTCCCTGATCACTCATAGTCACACACACACACACACAAACTATAAGCCCTTGAGGACAAGTGCCAAGCCCTATTAATCTCTATATCCCTAGCAGAAAATTTCACAGGTATGGCCCCCAAAAGCCTTGGTTGAACTGAAAATGCCAACGTCCCATAGGGAGACAGCAATACTGAATGTCCAGATAGGAAGTGGTTGGAGAAGAGGAAATAACTCACCTACTGTGTTGATGCACCTAGCTTTTGTAAACACACTTCTCTGTTTCCTTTGCGAGTAGTTGGTTGGTGACAGAACAGGTACTGTCTTTCCAAACAAAGGCTCTGGCATACATCCAAATGATATGCTAATACAACCTTTTAAAAATGTGGTATTTCTCATGGACTTAATTATGCTATTTCTATTTTCTCCATCTGCGTCCAGGTCATGGAGGACAGTAGGGCGGCCATACCATAGGTGTTTTGGTATCCCCAGGCCCTAACATAGAACCTGGTACAAAATTTTTGTTCCAGGAAGGGCTTCCTGAATATTGTTGAACCGTATTCTGCTCTGTTTCGTAGTGAAGCAACTAAAGAGGGGGAAGCAGGAGATCAGTCTTGGCACACGGGGCTCAGTTAAGCCTCAGCAATTTCTCTCCCTCTTCAATCTTCTTATTACCTCATTATCCTGAGGAACTGCACAGGCCAGTTAGGGGTGAGGGCTCTTGGATGTCTTGAAGATGTCAGGACTACATTAAGATTTGTAGTTAAGGCTAGGCAGAGCGTACTGTAGAAACTTTTGTGTTCACAGAGTTCTGCTTTGTTAATCAATGTATCAGAAGCTGATGCAAGAAGAGGATATTAAACAATCCATCAAAAATCTTTACTCCTTTGCTAGAGGGAAACCCAGTCATGATGAATATATTCCTTTTGTCTTCTGATTCCTGAAATTCCTGGCCCTAGGTTCTCACCTGCTGTCTAAAACTTCAAAGTATTTTTCTAACCCAAGACAATTTCTGCTCTAAGAGGAAATCCAACAACGCTACTGAGATTTTTTTTTCCCCCACCCACTGGCAAAAGTGGAAATTTTTTTCCCTACCCACTAGAAAAGAATTTTAGGGCCAAAAAAACGACTTGCATTTCAGCAACAATGTTTTGCCCCTGTGCAGAGGATTGGAGGGTGAAGTCATGTTGGAGAAAAAGATGCAAGCAGTCTGGACAAGAATATTACGGAGTAAGTTCATCCCATCTTGCAGCTGCTTACTTGAGAGCTGGGAATAAGAGGGTGGATCAAGGATCTGTTCCAGCATCTGGCCAAGCAGTAGGGTCAGTAACAGAGTTAGGGAACTGAAGAGGGAAGATAATGAGCTTAGCTTTGGAAATGTTGACTTTGATGTGCTTTTAGAACACTGGAGTGGAGACACAGAGTGGACAGTTGGATGTGCAGTCTGGGGGCCTGGATGGAGAACTGCCTGAGCTGTAAATATGCATCGAAGGTTGTCCTTGGGAGGAAGAACCTACAGCTTCCAGAATTCTCCAGGAAGAGTACACATGACAAGGCAAGCCTAAGAGAATTCTGTGAAAGGAGACTGAGACTGCAGGGAAGGTGGAGAACCAGCACGCATTAGTCCCAAAAGCCAAGAGATCATTCTTTTTTTTTTTAAGATTTTATTTATTTATTTGACAGAGAGAGAAATCACAAGTAGGCAGAGAGGCAGGCAGAGAGAGAGAGAGGAGGAAGCAGGCTCCCTGCCGAGCAGAGAGCCCGATGCGGGGCTCAATCCCAGGACCCTGGGATCATGACCTGAGCCAAAGGCAGAGGCTTATAACCCACTGCGCCAAGAGATCATTCTTAAGGGGGAAGGGACAAGTCACAGAGAGAGTGAATGAAAGACATTCGGAGAAGTTGAGGAAATTATTTAACATTCCATTATTTTAGCTTGAAAATGAGGTGCTGATATCCACCGTGGAGGGTTGTTGGGGGAAGTAAATGCAAACACCGCACAGAAATGCCTGGTCACAAGACAGCCATGGCAACAGCCCAGCCCTTTGCTTCCTGGTCCAGGTTTCCTTTCCCCACACTGGGCCTTTCTCGATCTGGCATTTCATCTGCAATAGAACAGCTCCATAACTTTCCTTTCATGCACTACGCACTATGATACAGAGAACAGAACACAGCTCCTGCTCTGGCTGAGAAACCAAACAAGTAAACCAACAATAATAACGCACGTCAGGATGGAAATATGGCCAGGTGTTTAGAATATAAAAGGTAAAAGCATCTATGAGTTTGCCAGCGAAGGTGAACTCAGGGAAATCAGCTAGAATGACTTTCACTGAAGAGCTGAGAGGAAACAGATGAGGGAGAAGACATGGTCCCTTTAGGGATGATAATGTGAAGCACAGGGTATTTAAGGAGCAATTTAGAGGAGGATTTTAGGGAGTTTGCTCTGGTGCAGAAGTCCATTACAATACTTGGCAAGTTTTTAAGAAAACTCCAGCACCTGAAGACACATCCTAGATGGCTTAATTCAGATTCTGAGCTGGAATGATCCAGGCAAGAATATTTTGTAAATCACTCCAAGTGATGATTTCTTTTTTCTTTTTAAAGATTTTATTTATTTATCTGACAGAGAGAGAGAGAGAGATCACACACAGGCAGAGAGGCAGGCAGAGGGAGAGCGGGAAGCAGGCTCCCTGCTGAGCAGAGAGTCCAAAGCGGGGCTCCATCCCAGGACCCTGGGACCATGACCTGCAAAGGCAGACGCTTAACCGGCTGACACACCCGGGCACCCCCTCTCCCAAGTAATGATTTCAGTAGGGCATCCAACATTGAGAACCAGCGGTTTTCAAGGTGTGGTCTCCAGACCAGCCAACCTTGCATTGGCATTACCTAGGAATTTAGGAATGCAAATTCTCTGCTCCTTCCCTCCCCACCACTGTGATTGAGTGGGCCCTCAAGTGGTTCAAATGCACGTTAAAGTTAGAAAAACTCTGGCATTAGAGGAATGCCAAAGGCGAAGCAGTCGCCTTTATTCAGGTAACAGGGAGGCTTGAATCAAGCCGAGGCACAGAGGAAAGTTCTGCCGGAGATGATGAGGGTTGAGTTTGATGTGGGATCCAGGAGTGAATCCTCAAGAAAAAATTCTTGAGAAATTTTCAGGGCAAAAATGGTGTTTCTATTAAGGCTCAGGGACAGGAACATGGGGAGAAAGAGCTGGGGTCATGAGAGGCCACTGACTGATAAATTTTCAAGTTGGGGTTAAGGGGTAGAGACAAAGGAAGTTTCCAAAAGGATTTTCCCATGTTAAGACTTACAGGATCCTGGAAGCCTGGCTATTGTCAAGCTGAGGTTGTTTTTTTCCCTCTAACAAGGCATTAACATTAAGACAGTTGGGAGTCCTGGAGGAACGTCAGACTCTGCCCGTCTCAAGCATTTGTCAAGGGGCTGCAAGTTGTGATATTTGATTTCATGTACCTTTCTTTCGTCTTTGTTCTCCACATCAAGTTGACCGTATTTACTCACGGAAATGAAGACGGGCAGTGACAGAAATTGTCATCAACACAAATAATACCCAATAATTTTTCATTATGCTCTTATAATGATGCAACCATATATTGAGTACTTACCCTGTGCCACGTGCTCTTCTAAGAATTTATACACCTTATCTCATTTTGACCTTTACAACAACCCCATGAGATAGGAACTATTCTGGTGAGAAAGGTGAGTAAGGGACAGGCGTGGCAGGGTAGGGAGAGACAGGTAGGGGGCTGTGGGATCAGGCTCACAAAATTCCAAAAATGTGCAGGCAGAAGGAAACCAGAGATAAGGGAACAAAACAAACCATCTGCCCTGTCAGAGGTGGGGTCTTGTTCCAACAGTTACTTGTGACCAAGAAAGAGTTCCTGGACCCTAAAAGGAAGTAAGCCACTGAAGGTGTTATCACTAGTCCTTATCAATGGTAATATCAATAAAGATGTTAAAAGGATCAAGGTTCCCTGATCAGCCTTCAATAAAAGACCAACCCTAAAAGCCCTCATTGGCAACCCTGTCCTGACCCTTCTCACTCCTGAGAGCGTTTTCTGTAACCTCACTTAATAAAACTCTTTACTCACTCTCCTTCGTCAGCAAGATTCATTCTTTGACTCCATGAGAATAGAATCTCACTCTCCCACTCCACCCTGAAGCCAATACTGATAGAGCCCTCAGTGCTCTCCGGCCAAAAAAAAAAGACTGTGTTTGTGCCTTGAAGGAGGCTTCACAGACCTGCTTTATGGTACCTGACCCGCTCTCTGACACCTAGCCAAGTATGAACACATTAGGAATGCTTCATCTGTCGGGAGAGATTTGGTGGGCCAGGGAGCCTCTCCTTCTGAGACTTGGGGGCAATGTCTCGCTTTTGCAGATATCTGACATACAGATTTCCATGCAGAAGGGCCTTCCATCCTTGGAGCAGCAAAGCCCCCTGTGACTTACATGGACCAGGGACTTGAGAACCTTATTTGGACCAGCCAAGGGATGAACAATAGTCAGGAAGGACTTGTTACCACATGTACACACCCCCGAGAGAGCCCAGAAATATTTAGGGAGGAAGTTCATAAAAGACTGACTTTTTACAGTCAGCTGGAGCTGATGGCCAATGAGAATTTCATGTTATTAATGGGAATGATTCTAAAGTCCCACAGTGAATGAGCCTGAGAACTTTGGTATAATAAGGTAAAACATAACTTTAGTATAAAACTCACATTGTATTTGTTCTTGGTTCCCTGGGTCTCATGATGAAATTTTTGCAGCTCAGGTGCAATTTCTGTGGCTGGCTAGAGCAGCCATATTAAGCCTGTCCCAGCAGGTACAGCTCAGGTCTGACCCTATGGAAGGCGTCCACCCCCATGGCATTGCACTTATCAGAAAGCCAAGGGCTTGCTAGTGGTGTGTAATCACGGCCTCCAACTCTTATCCCCAAAGTTCTACTCTAGGGGCCTCAGGCTGCGTTCTCATATATTCCTATCGAGAGTGTAAATTGATAGAATCTCTATGACGGCAAATCTGGCAACTTTTTTTTCAATTGATAAAAGTATAGATTCTTTGGTCCAGTAATTCCACTCCCAGGAAATTATCTTACAGATAATATGGAAGCATGTTTTTAATAGCAAAAGATTGGCCATCAGTCGGGGACTGATTTAATCAATTATGGTACATCTTAAATTGGAATATGAAAGAATGAGGAAGTACTATAGCTCTTTAACATTGTAAAAGAGGAGGAAAAAGTGTATACGTGTAATATAAAAATTATATATATATAAACTCTACTATATATTTAAATACAGCATTATATATCTATACTTGATACACACACGTATAATTTACTTGTTTTCTGCATGAAATATCTCTGGAAGGAAGCACAAGAAATGTGTAAGTTTGGTTTCCTCCAGAGGGAAAGTTCAGTGAACTCAGGGACAGGGTGAAAGGGACAGTTTTCACCGTGTACCTTTGTGTATTCTGAATCATGTCAATGAGTTACATACTATAAACAAATACTTCTAAATTGCATGTTATCTTTGCTCATGATGCAACAAGCGACACACCTCTAAGTTTGCCAAGAACCTTCCCAGGACTTCTCCCTGCTTCTCTTCTGATGGGCAGCATCTGAGAAGCCTCCCGTGTAGAAAGGAACACTAGATCCTGAACAAGACCACACCATCTCTCAAAGTTAACCTGTCAGGAATGAATAATTCTTTTTCATCCTTCCACTGTCCTTTTACTAAGTGTGAGCTTTGATGTCTAGGAATCTTTGGGTGGCACCCAAGACTGGACAAGGAGCCTCCGGGGACATCCCCATAGCACCCTGGCCTCCCCTCTTGTGCTAGTGGGTCATCTCACTGTCCCACCACTGCCCATTTATCCATCTTCAGCCCAGCCCAGCTCACCTGGCAGGTATTCAGACTCCGTGGACCTTAACTTCCATTCCCCTACAATCCTATTAAGAGTACAAATTGTAGAGCTCCTGGGTGGCTCAGTGGGTTAAATCCTCTGGCTTCAGCTCAGGTCATGATCCCAGGGTCCTGATCCCAGGGTCCTGGGATCAAGCCGCACATTGGGTCTCTGCTTTTCTCTCTCTCTCTCTGCCTGCCTCTCTGCCTACTTGTGATCTCTGTCTGTCAGATAAATAAATAAAATCTTTAAAAAAAAGAGTACAAATTGGTACAATCACTATAGAGGACAATTATCAATATTTTTCTGGTATTATAGTATCTTTTAAAATCATAAAAGTACAGCTCCTCCGGTCCAGCAGTTCTTAGACACTTAACCTAACACTTAATCTGAGAGTTCAAGCATGAATAGGAATTAACCCTTCTTAACAGTAAATGAGCTTGTTCCGAGAGACGCTGCTTTGACCTCTGAGCTCTGAGAGAATCATGACTGTCCCACTCCATTTTTAATCTCCAGAAGTCAACACGGTCCCTCACAGCCATAAGCATTCAATGAATATTTAAGTGGATAAATGACTGTACCCAAAACAGAGATTTTCTTCATTATATGAAATTTATTTTTAAAAGCCCAGCGTGTTCTTCTTCCAAATGGGACAATTAACCGGTCCTATAATTTTGAAATGGCAAAGCAGAGCATCTCTGAAGCACTTCCTTTGTTGAAAACTGCAATGTATTTATTACTGACATTTAACTTTTTCTCCCACCCACTCCCCTCCCTTACAAGTATTTCTGAAGAAAATCCATTTCTGGCTAGACTTATCCTCATTTACATCAAATGCTCTTCAGGCTACACTCAGTGGAGGAGTGTGCAATAAAGGTTAGGACAGTGGGAAAGGTGACAAGCAAAGAATCAAGTAAATGCAGAGCTTTAATCAACAATTAGTCAGAACGGGGGAAGAGACAAAGGAACCAGACGCCTATTCCAACAGGCAGCGAAGAACTACCCACTGTGACTGAGAGTTGCGGAGAACACAAGGAAGGGATTTCTTGCCCTTTTAGGCTTGTCCTTCCTAAACTGCAGATCCGTGGACACATTCAAGCCAGAAAAAGTCTCAAGGTAGCACCGGAACACGTGAGCACAACAGGAAGACACTCACTAATCCGGTCAGAACCAGAGTATTCCTGGCTTTTCTGACTCCTCTGGGAGGATACACCTTCCTCTCACTTAGCATCATTCTAGACTAAAATGCTTCTAAAGCACTTATCCTGCTGGATAAGTGGTGTTGCCTATGAGTCTCACAAATGACAGTGGGGACAAATTTGCACTGAAGGGTCCTCTGAGAGCTAGCACCAGCCAGGCATCTAATGAAAACTGAACTGACCTGAAACCAAAGAGCCTTTCCCCACAGCACACTAGAATGAAACAATTATAGCAAATGCTGGCCCTGAACTCCTATAATATGTACTGTCTATAATAGCAACAACTTTTTGGTCTCAGGACACATTCACACTCTAAAGGGAATGCCATCAGTATTTGTCATAGTAAACCTTAAAACAGGGAAATTCTAAAAATGTGCATTAATCCATTTTAAAATAATAATAATAAACCCATTACCTCTTTTTAAAATTATTTATTTATTTATTTGACAGACAGAGATCACAAGTAGGCAGAGAGGCAGGCAGAGAGAGAGGGGGAAGCAGGCTCCCCACCGAGCAGAGAGCCCGATGCGGGGCTCGATCCCAGGACCCAGGATCACGATCTGAGCTGAAGGCAGAGGCTTTAGCGCACTAGCCACCCAGGCAGCCCTGTACGTTTTTATTTCTTTACCTTGTCTTATTGTGCTTGAATTATTCTAGTACAATGTTGAATAAGAAGAGTGACAGCAGACATCCTTTGTTCACCAACTTAAAGGAAAGCATTCAGTTTTTCACCATGAAATATAATGTTGACATAGATGGCGTTTATTAGGTTGAAGTAGTTCCCTTCTATTACTAGTTTGCTGAGAGTTTTTTATTATGAAGAAATGCTGAAATTTGTCAAAAGGTTTTTCTGAATTATTAAAATGATCTGATGGTTTTTCTTCTGTTGATATGGTAAATTGATGGGCTTTCAAGTGTTGAACCAGCCTTGCATTCCTAGGGTAAATTCTACTTGGTCATGATGTAATACCCTTTTTAAAATATTGTTAGATTTGATTTGCTAGTATTTGAAGATTTTTGTTTCTAAATTACTAAGGAATATTAGTTTGTAGTTGTCTTTTCTTGTAGGATTTATAGAGTGAATTGGAGTTTTTTTCTCTACAGGGCTGGGACCAGTGTGAGACACCAAGGTACAAAAAATTCTGTACCACAAAAAATTAGGAGACTTATAAGGGGACAACAACAAAAAAACCCAACACATTTTCAAGAGTCAAAGCAATCACTGGAACTAGATGTGCATATAACATGGATGTTGGAACTATTAGAATTTAAAGTAAATGAATAATATATTAAGGGCTCTAGGGGGAAAGACAGATGATATTACATGATCAGATGGGGGACTTTAACAGCAAGATATAGGCTATAAGAACAAACCAAATGGAAATGTAAGAAATACAAAAGCATGATAACAGTGATGAAGAATGCTTCTCACAGAGCTGAACATAGCCAAGGAGACAGTTTATTTCCCAGAGTTCAGCATCACTTATGGTTCACCTCCCTCTCAACTTTCTTCTTATTTTCCATCCTATTTTTGTAGAAAAAAGTATTTTTCCTGCAATTTTGAAAGATAATTTTCCCAGTTGTAGAATTCTGCATTGACAGTTTTCTTCCCCAGTACTTTAAAGATGTCTCCCTATTGTCTTCTGAGTTGCATATTTTGTATAGGACAGCAGAGATGCAGGTAAATGATACCTATGTCTGAAAACACAGGGAGGGGAGTGAGTACTTTGAGGTAGGGTTTGGGATTTGTTGTTGCTATGGTTGCCCTCACTGCACACAAGCCTCTAATTCCTCTAGGATCATCTGTGTCCAGGCAGAAACTGGATTGTCAGAGCATTTACCCCTGCCTGCTCCACACTCAGTTTCACTTCTTCCTTTGCATCTGCACCTTGGAGAAGACCTCTCTCCACATTCGTGACCTTGCCCAGCAGTAGACATACTGCTTGTTCCTTATTGCTGGCTAGCTTTGAGTGATGGGCACAGGGAAGGGTTCTCTGTTGGTCTGGTCCAGCTTTGGTCTTAGATGGGCCTCAGGGCTGGAGTCTGCTCAATGACTCTGCCTTTCCCTTAGTGATAGGGAATTTCTGAGGATCTGAACCCAGCACATACCCCTGCCCTCTCCTATCAGTGTAGAGCTTTTGTTCCGTGGGTGCAGTAAAACAAAGGATTTGTGTCTTTCCCATAGTGGTTTCTCCAAGCCTCCATCATGAAATAGGCTTTCTCCATATCTCACTCTGCCTGATCTTTCTCATGATCACCTAGTCAGGCTCAATAAAGTGTCTATAATCATCTCTCCTTGGAGGTTGCTATGGTCTGAGTTTTTGGGGCACCCCAAAATTCATAAGTTGAAATCCTAACTCCCATGGTTAGACACTGGTAAGTGGGGCCTTTGGGAGGTGCTTAAGTCATGAGAGTGGGGCCCTCGTTAACGGGATTAGTGTCTTGATAAAAGACAGAGATCTCCCTCATTCCTTAGACCATGCGAGGACAAAAGTATCAGCTATGAACCAGAAAAAGGGCTCTTACAAGACTGTGACCATACTGGTACCTTGATCTTGAACTTTCCAGACTCCAGTACTGTGAAAAATAAATGTTTATTGTTTATAAGCCACTAAGTCTGTGGTATCCTGTTAAAGCTGCTGAAACCCACAAAGACAGGAGTACCTGTTTTTGTTAGATTAGATCTCTATATTCTAAGCAGAAGCTGGAAGTCTCTTAATTTGGATTTAATTTGCATTTTTCTGATGATTAATACTGATGATAACTTTGCCAACCTCATATTACCACTTTTATATCTTGTTTTGTGAAATGTCTATTGAAGGCTTTTGCTAATTTTTATTGGGTTTTGTTTTCACTGTAGAGTTGTAGGCATTGTTTATATATTCTAGATCTATACTCTGTTAAATATATATTTTGCGAATATTTTTTCCAGTCTATGACTTACCTTTTCATTTTCTTAACAATGTCTTTTGAGGACGCCTGGGTGGCTCAATGGGTTAAGCCTCTGCCTTCGGCTCAGGTCACAATCTCAGGGTCCTGGGATCGAGCCCCACATCAGGCTCTCTGCTCAGCGGGGAGCCTGCTTCCCCCTCTCTCTGCCTGCCTCTCTGCCTCTTGTGATCTCTCTCTGTCAAATAAATAAATAAAAATCTTAAAAATAAAAAAACTTTGGTTTTTGAGAAGCAGATTTTTTTCTTTTAAGATTTTATTTATTTGTTTGAGAGAGTAAAAGAGAGCATGAGAAGGGAGAAGGTCAGAGGGAGAAGCAGATGCCCCACGGAGCTGGGATCCATGCAGGACTTGATCCAAGGACTCCAGGATCATGATCTGAGTTGAAGGCAGTCACTTAACCAACTGAGCCACCCAGGTGCCCATAAGCAGGTTTTTATCAACTTTAATTCAATGTACCTATTTTTCCATTATGTTTTATGCTTTTTGGTTCCTAAGAAATCTCTGTCCAATATAAGTTCATAAAGATAGTCTCCCATGTTTATTTATAGAAACATCATATTACAAGCTTTTATGTTTAGGTTTATGGGCCATATAAAAATCTTTTTTTGTGTCTGATGGGAGGTAAGAGTTGAAGTTAATTTTTCTCCAATTATCTAGTTGCCCCAGCACCGCGTGTTGAGGTCTGCCCTCCCACTGAACTGACTTTGTGTGTTTCTCAAAAATCAGTTGGTCATATATGTGCGAGTTTATTTCTAAACTCTCCCTACTGTGCCATTGATCTAGTTTTTGATTCATAACATCTAGTATTACAGCTTTATAGTAAGTCTTGAACCTAGTAGTGTTAAGTCCTTAAACTTTGTTCTCTTTTCAAGATTGTTTTAACTATTCTAGGCCCTTTGCCTTTTCAAAGAAAATCATTCCTGGGATTTTTTTTTATTGGATTTGTACTGATTCTATAAATCAACTTGGGAAGGATTTATGATTCCTTTAAGTCTATTTCCTAGCTAACTCTATAGAAAGAGCCTAAAAACAATGATCCCCTATAGCAAGAGGCATATCTGGAGTTCTCCACTATATGTCATTTTTTAAAAGATTTATTTATTTACTTGAGAGAGAGAAAGAGAGAATGAGAACATGTGTGCAAGCAGGAGGAGGGGTAGAGGGAAGGAATATCCAAGTAGACTCCTGCCGAGCACAGTGCCTGAGGCAGGGTTGCTGGACCTCAGGACCCTGAGATGATGACCTGAGCTGAAACCAAGAGTTGGACACTCAGCTACTGAGTCCCCCATGTGGTCCCACTAAATATCGTTTCTAAACACCACTCCCCACTAAAAAGAACCAGGGCTGCTTGGAACAATGTTTGATCCCAGTCCTCTGATAGTGAAATTATAAGCCTATAATATCATCTTACCAGAAAGTAAGGATGTATTTAAAAAATAAAAAAGAAACTAATAGGGACATGTCAAAAGACCCAGGAGCTAGCCTGAAGGGCCACCATTGGACACATTTTGAATAATTCGAGAATTAAAAAAATTATAGTAATGGATAGTAATGCCTGGAATTTAAAAAAGAATCTCTAAGTCTGTGCTGATTTGTACATGAGAATGGAAGAGAGGGAGAAATGAGACATGAGAGAGAGGGAGGGAGAAAGGTGGAAAAGTGAGGGTCGGGAGTTCTTCTCTACTGAGAAATGCCAGCCCATAAAAGTAGAACAAATTATAGATTTAGAAAGTCACTGTTTGGGCGCCTGGGTGGCTCAGTGGGTTAAAGCCTCTGCCTTCAGCTCAGGTCATGATCTCAGGGTCCTGGGATCGAGCCCCGCATCGGGCTCTCTGCTCAGCAGGGAACCTGCTTCCTCCCACCCCTCTCTCTGCCTACTTGTGATCTCTGTCTGTCCAATAAATAAATAAAATCTTTAAAAAAAAAAAAAGAAAGTCACTGTTTGCATCCTCTATGTTGAGATTTATCAAATGTTGTCAGTCAATGCTGACACCACTCAGCGAAATGTTACCAGGAGACAAGACATTCACATGCTCTCAAAATATCAACACAGATTACTTATTGACTAGAAAGAGAGGAAAGTGCTTTACAATCAAGAACACTAGTGAAACCACGTTGACAAAGTGATCAAAAGTAATAGAAGCAGTGATAGAACAAGTCGTTGTCACACACTTCTTGATGTGATGCCATAGGAAGGTACATGACGTCATTGATGTGCAATTCTTGTCAGAAGTGTTTAACCTGAACCAAACATGAGGAGACAGATCCAGCATGTGGGGCATTTTACAAGATATGTGGCTTGGATTGTGCACGCACACACACACACACAATGTTAACAACTGGTTAACTTGGGTAAATTGTACGCCAGTGTTCATTGAGCTCTGATTTCTACTTTTCGGAAGATTTAGAATATTTTCCAAAATAAAAGGTTCAGGTTAAAAAAGAATGCATAAGGAGTCATTTGGGCAACACTGCATTTTACACAGGGGATGGTGGTGTTATCCTCATGGCAGAGCACTGGACACACTGGCCATGTCTTCAGTAACAAGCTCGAATGTTTGAAAAACAGCCTGGGAGGGAAGGATGAGCGGTTGTGAATGCATGATAAATTATTGTTGGGGGAAATCTCATTTTCACCTCTGAGCTGGGGCAGGAAGACTCTAGAGAAAAGTGATGTTCTCATTAGCAGCCCAGGTTCGTCTCAGATCTCCACGTGTTCTACACGGCATGGCACCAGCAGTCTCCCTTCAGACACCAGTTCCTGAGCGAGTGCCTGCTGCTTACCAAGATGACTGTTCCAACCTCCCTCTCCCACGAGGGAGTGGGAGGAGTGTGCGCAGCTCAGCGAGCCATCCACCCGATACACAGAGTGTGAAATGAGAGGAAAAATGTCATTATCCCCGTAACACAGTGCAAAAGTGAGTCTCAGATGAGCAAAAAGGGAAGTAGACTTTTAAATGTTCGAAAGTGTGGTGGATAGGGGGAAATGGCAGAATATAAAGTAATATCTATTCTATGACCACAAATCTGTGGAATCCGGTTTCTCAGGCTACAAATCCAGGTGCTCATGCCCTTGTCTGAAGAACAAGGGACCCGCAGTGCCACACTGACCCCCAGACCCGAGGAGCTATTTCTGGGGGTGTTTTATGTGAGCTCCTGAAGAAGACTTTTTCTTCTCCCATTTCCAGCCCCCCACCAGGATCACACAGATGTCCTTCGCAAAGCTACAGACCCTGATGGGACCAAAGTGACACCAGCCCTCTCAGCTTTCACTGGGGTAAGGGCAAGGTGTGTTCCACAAAGAATTAAAAAGCTGGTCGTTTCTATTCTTGGAGGCTCACCTCCCATTCAATCACCTGATTCCTCAAACTTATCTACAAACATATTCCTATAATAAAGCCCTTTATTGGTGCTCCCTATCACTGCTCTTCTTACCTGAGATTCTTGTTAAAACGCACGCTCTGGTTCATTAGGACTGGGGTCAGAGCTGAGACCCTGCACTTGTCTCGAAAGCTCCTGGGTATGCGGAGCCTGCTGGTGCAGCGACCACGCTGGGAGCAGGAGGCTCGCATAGTACTTCGCTCTCAGCCCTATTTACGTAGCACCTGTGTTCCTTGTATTTAGCAGGTGTCCAGTAAACATGCTCTGGCGGGCGGCGGGGGCGGGGGTGTGTGATTGCATCTAGGGAATATTTCGACAATAGTAGAATAAAGTAGAAAAGCTTTATCAAGACATCGGCCCTTCTTCCCACTCCTGCGTCTCTTGGAGTAAGGAAGCTGGGGCATTCTTAGGTGGAAGCAGAACTGGCAAAGGCGGGTTTGTAAGAAAGCACCTCACGAATTGAGGGGCACTCTCCATTCTGCCTGATGATCCGATGTCCTAGGCAAAGCGTGATGCCCCTTCTTCTAGCAGTTTCCATCCCACCTGCACAGCAATCGGTGGCCAAAGTCATAGATTTATCCACTGTTGACTCTCCCCTACTTCCCCTATCTTGAATACATATGTACAAGCAAACTCCTTTTAATTTAAATGGCTCCTTCTGCCTCTATAATGAAAATGAGCTGTTCGACTTTACATCACCCAAAGCAAACCATCAGTGGTATTCCCGCCTTCTAACCTAGCATCAGACCTACATAAAACAAGACACACATTCTTCATCCTTCTTTGACTATTAGAGATAAAATGTCAACTTGATGTGATCTGACTCCCTGCACTTGTCTTTTTGAATAAATATCGAATAATCTCTCATTTTTATTTCATTTTAATAATACGATCTTCAGTTATAGGCGCATCTAAAACAACCATTCACTCTCAAGGCAAAGTTCTGTTCCCTCCTTGTGGCTGGAAAGGCAGCACCATCTGGCTTGGCTACAGAGACGACCCTCGAAAATGTTTGTGGCCGGAGGGCTGAGCTCTCACAGTAACCTGTTTGTGACGCCATCTAAGTGACTGAACTACACTATGAAGTTTCTTGGGCCAAATGGTCTGTGATTCTAGAAAAGTTCACAGAAGCAAAAGCACTTAAAATACCTAAAGAATAGAGGATCTGTTCAGGCCTATGGGACTGACTGCGATTGTGTGTGTGTGTGTGTGTGTGTGTGTGTGTGTGTGTATACTCAATGTTGAGCCTCATTTGTGCATATACAAAAACTATATACATATGTATAATGTGTATATGTCATATACATGGATATAAATTATACACATATGCTATATATATTGCAACATATATAAATATTAATTTTTGCTCTATGTGTACACATATATACATATGTACATGTAAAATTTTGCTAATTCTACCTTGTTCTAGATTTCACACAGGTCTAGGAGTCAAATGGCTTGCATTTCCTCACTTTGCCATGGATTTCCAGTGTAATCTTCAAGAAGAGTTACACATACACACACACGCGCACACACACACGCACACACCCGCACCAGCACCAGCAACAACACTGCACCCACCAGATTTCTGCTTCCATTGGCCCGATCCTGTCTTGAGCAGTGGCATTTTCAGACCTGGGGCTTAGAAAGGGTGTTGGGTTTGGAGTTTTCCTTCATTTTATTTGTTATGATAGTAAGAGCTTGGTTCTAAACAAAATTAGGTACAGAAGCCCAGTACAGAAAACAAAAGTAGACACTGTGGTTAAAGCATGGAAAGCAATCTGAAACTCTACCTTCCCAATCACCCTTCACTCCCATGCCCCTCTTGCCCATTAAGAAACAGCCCAATGGGGGCGCCTGGGTGGCTCAGTGGGTTAAGCCTCTGCCTTCCGCTCGGGTCATGATCTCAGGGTCCTGGGATCGAGCCCCGCATCGGGCTCTCTGCTCGGCGGGGAGCCTGCTTCCTCCTCTCTCTCTGCCTGCCTCTCTGCCTATTTGTGATCTCTGTCTGTCAGATAAATAAATAAAATCTTCAAAAAAGAAAAAAAAGAAAGAAAGAAACAGCCCAATGTTTCAGCACCCTAGCTGAGCCATCATTGTGTCAAGGCTCTCTTCCACTCCAGGAGACTTTGCTCCTTTTTTTCCCGTGGGGTGAGGGGGAAGTCTGAGAGCTTCGAAACTAAGAAAATGTTGACCCTCAGTAATTCTTATTCAGGAAACCGCTTTCTGTCCGCTGGAATCACATTAAGAAAAGAAAGCTACTCCTTCCTCCCGATGAAGCCTTTCCGATAGGAGTTAACATTTCTCTCTTCCCTCTTCTTCAGATGAAACTACCCCCATTGATTTGGCTCTTGTGCTACATTTTCAGGTCTCTCATCCCCTCAGGCCGTCTCTTCATTCAAATTCCAGTTTATCAACATCACTTTAAATATATAACACAAAACCCAGTGACGTTCTCCACAGATACGGGTCTCCAGGAGCACTCTCAAATGAGATGAGCTTTGTGGTGTCCACTATCCTGCTCCCTAGAGCTTCCCTCTCTGAGTGGACACCAGAACTCGGAGCATTATTAAGCATCAAAGTGTGCCAGGAAAAATATCCTCCCATTCAGGATCTCTGGGGGGTATCTTGGCAAATATCCATTTTTGTATTCGTCATGCAATTCTGGAAACCGAGCTCTACTTTGTTTCTTTGCTCATTGTGGCAGCAGGTTGGTGATGCTTAGATTTTGGTTTTCAGTCTGTGGCAAACACACAATCCTGAGTCCTTGTCCACTGGTCCCACCCTTGTCCACTGGTCCTCTTTGTAGAGGATAAGGATTAGGATATTCCATTTAAAGATCTTCCCTCTGTGACAGAGAATTTCCTCCATGTTATCTCCACTCTACCGTCCAAACAATCAATATTTGCTGTGTAGAGAACAGTACAGACTCTTCACCACAGTATAGGAAGGAAATTAATTGCTCTGCAGCCAGATGGGATTTGTTTATTTATGTATGTATTTATGTATTTTTTTCCTTCTTTCTCTTCATTTCTTTCTTTCTTTCTTTCCTTCTTTCTTTCTTCAAGAGATAATTCCTACCAACATACACCTGAATCCCTAGTACAGATGGGTTCTGCTGTCCTGTTGGACTCAGGAGAAGCAGCAGGAGAATGCTGATTTAAGAAACAGTGTATCTTCATTTTAAGGAGCACAGACCACTACCAGTAAAATAATATTTAGGTATAACTACTAATATATGTATAATTATGTATTAGCTACTTATCTGAATCATTTAGTTAACATACCATTATCGTAAGCCCTATATGAGAAGAAATAAATAGATAAAATAACATACAGCCAAATGGGATCTCTGAGGAAGTGACAGAGAGTTTACCCAACAAAGGTCTCGCTCTCACACATCTACGTAATAGGTGTACTGCAGTAATATCTTTTGATATATTATTTTTCCCCTCACGATTGCATATTTTTCTTTCCCCATCTCCTATTTAATTGGTTGGACTGGCCTGCTGTCAGTTACTCAGGGGAGGGATGGGACAGGCAGATAAGTGAGAAGTTTTCTTGGCTTTGATTTCTGAAGACCCAAGCATAAAAGGGAAAAGAGGGAACTTCTAGCATAAAACAAGTGTTTGAGAGAATGACAAATAGTCACAATAAAGGCCTCCCTTACAAAAATGTCACTAGGTTAAGAGCAGGTCATGGGTGGAAGGCAGAGGGGGGATGGAGGGGAAGGGGGTGAGAATAGAAAGGTTAGGGGGATGCAATACGAAAGGGATGGACATGAAGGCAAAGAGCCACCAGCAACCCAGCCTCAGTGCCCGTGGGCACCAGGCAACCTCCCCCCAGCCCCCAGGGCCACACAGATGCCCCTCCCACCTCCCCTCTACTGGCTGGTAGAAAGAGGATTCTAATCTAACTGAGACTTAATGTTTAAAAAAAAAAGATTTATTCATTTATTTGAGAAAGAGGGAGAGAGGGTGGGATAGGGGCAGAGGCAGGGAGAGAGAGAGAATCTTACGCAGACTCCCCACTGAGTGCAGAGCCTGACATGGGGCTTGATCCCAGGACCCTGAGATCATGAGCTGAAATCAAGAGTCAGATGCTTAACCCACTGAGCCACCAGGCATCCCGAGACTTAGCCATTTTAACCTGATCTTAAAAAGTGAAGATTGCTGGACATACCCCAGATTCTTAAACATGCATCTCAGCCCTTATCTCTATTATTTTGGAAAAATATTTGAAGAAAAGAAACTGAATAAAAGTCTAAACTTTCTAAGGGTTCTTGAAAGATCATTTCAGAAAATTTTTACACTACCCCCAGCAGTGTTGGGAAAATGTTCAGCCTCATTAATACGAAGAAAAGCAAATTAAAACAAACAGGATAAACATTTTTATAATATTGAAAGCTGACAGTGGTAATGAAGAGATGTGTTCCCTCATGCACGGTGACATTATTGGCTGAAGTTAATAGACTTTTTATTTCAGTTGCCAAGAATAAATGGAGGAAATTTACATCTTATAAGCACCTTTTTTAGGCTAAGTGCTGTGCTAGGTGATAATACACATGACCTCACATAATTGTCACTATACCCAACGGGGTGAGATTGACAAGTAACCACGTTTTCAAAGAAGAAAAAAAACTAAGTGAAATTAGTTTGAATAATATATTTTACCTAACCCAATATATCCAAAATGTTATTTCAACACATAAGGTTATATATAAAAAATTAATGAGATCTTTACACCGTTCAATACTAAGTCATTGAAATAGAGTGTGTGTTTCACACTCAGAGCCCACCTCAATGGAGATTAAACACATTTCAAGGGCTTAATAGCCACAGGTGGCTAGGGGCTCCCACGCAGGACAGCGCAGAGTTGGAGAGGCTAAGTTTTCTCGGAAGGACTGTGATAAGGAGCTGTCCGTATAGACCCCCATGTAGCACAACCTTACAAATCACAGGGGGGACACTCTACAGTTGTAACCTACTTTCACCAAGCAATTCGCTGCTCACAAGGACCCACTTTTGCTCTTGAGGCATTTTAAAGTTCTTCCCATTTCCACATTGATTTATCTATCCCACAGAAAGATTTTTGCAGGCATCTCAGTTCTAAAACTACCCGTGAGAGGCTCCAAGCCCTTCTCATCTGGTCCCCCCCCCAGATGTTAAAACCAATGTCCCTGGCTCTAGGCCCAGCAGTCACCCCCCGAGGCACATGTGGCATCCATTTATGTGTTTGTAACTTTGATTTTTAGTCCCCTTGCGTCTTGGTGCCAGAAGATGCTCTCCAACCCCCTTTCTCCTTGTGAGCTCAGAAATGCATTTTTCAATGATTTTTTTTTTTATATCCAGAATTTCTATATGGTCAGAGTTGGAGGTTTGGGGTCATTGTAGTCTGCCTTCCTTACCGCAGTCATGAGGACTTCTTTGCCATACTCTTTCTGTTCTACCATGAGAGAGGCAAAAGGTAGAGGGAAGTTGTCACGAAGGAAATTCTTGCTGTCCTGCTTCTGGCTTCCTGTTTCCATTCATTCGTTCGGCACATGGAGCTGGTCCTTGTGATTCACGGATTCTGTACTGTAGTTTGTTCCCTGTATTGTGTATGTTGTATGCACTTAAAAGAATACATGTGTGATTTTCTGTATATTATGATGTTTTGTCATCCTGAAGAAACTTCTCAGCTGGGAGACACTAACTGCCTTCCTGGGGCTAGACAGTCCTTCGAGATAGGACACCTGTGATCTGCAAACTATCCCGTCCTGAGCCAGGCCTCTCCATGGGGTCTGCGCACCACAGGAGGCAACGTTCCTCTGCTTTCATCATCCCAGGGCTGGGGGCCAAGTGATCCGGACACGCCTACAGTCCAGAGCCTGCTGAGTTGTTCACTATCTCGTCTTTCCTTTCCCTGCAGAGACCCCAAAAAAGGCTGTGGCTAAGCATTTTCCTTGTTCCAGCTTCCTGCCTCCTGATTTCCCTGCTGCTTCTCCATGTGGCCCTGTATGGTGGCCGTGCCTCCTATCGGTAGGACCTTGAGTATAATAAACTTTGCTTTCCTGAGTCCTTCCTGCATCTCCTCCTACAGCCACACCTGACTGACCAGCTTATAAAAGAAGACAAAACACTTACTTGGGGGGCTTGGTTAGCTCAGTCAGTTAAGCATCTGCCTTCAGCTCAGGTCAGGATCCCAGCGTCCTGGCACTGAGCCCTGAGTATGGCTCCCCGCTCAGCAGGGAGTCTGCTTCTCTCTCTCCCTCTGCCCCTCTCCTTACTTGTGTGTTCAATCTCTCTCAAATAAATATAATGTTAAAAAAAAAAACCACGTACTTACTACAACTTACTTGTGACCCCAAAATTAATACCCGTGGGCCTTTCGGGGTCATTCAGGTACATGTGCCTGTGCAGAGGGGGGAAAGGTTTGAGTCCCCCAAGGCACACGCTCCTGTCTCAGGTTGAGCAAGGTGTCGCTACCTTCTGCTTTCAGCTCCCCTGCTGCAAAGGCATGCCCTTTTTGCAATATATTTACTGCTGCGTGTTAGCACATGGGTGCTTTTTGTTGGTGATTTTGCTGTTTAAAACGGCGCGCGGGTGTAGAGCTGACGTATCGTCAGGTGGCCCTAAGAGCAGGCGCCCTGCCACGCACCCACAGAGAAGAGACGTGTTAGATGAAGCCACAGTCAAGTAAGACTTGGCACCATCCGCGCCGTCAGCTCTGAGGCCCCTGTCAGCAGTCCCCTACGGCCGGCCGCAGAGCACACCCTTGCACAGGGAAACAGATCAGAATTCCCAGCAGACAGGAATGTGCTGGGTTTTCTTTCTCATTGATGACGAGATCATTGACGGAGCTTCGTACCTGATGAACCTGCAGGCGTGCAGACGGGTTCTGAAGTGCGTCTAGTCAGCAGGGTGGCTGGAAGGGAAGAAGGGGGACAGGTGCATTTACGGCTCTTGGAGGAATGGCGAATGCTTGGCCACCATCACCGCGGGCCGTGCTTCCATACAGATGTGGAGGAGCATGCTGTCCATTCCCCTGCCTTTGGGTCAGGTTTCAGAGAGTTCTTATTTCCTTTGTCATTAGAGAAAACGTCTATCCTCTACGTGGATCGGGCGCTATTGATTCCTTAGTGTGCCCACCATGTAAATAGCCCCCCAAGTTTGGGAAGATTACAGTGGAGCAGGCACACAAGGCTATCTGAGAAGGTGCACATCAGTCCCTTCTTAGAGAAAGAGAAAGCTTTTGATTCTTTGTTCCACATGGCCCTGGCTCCCAGGAGCTTTGCTCCATGAATCAGTCAGCTACCCAAACTCCATTAGAGAGGGCCATAAAGTGTCTGACACATCACCATGGTGCCTAGATATGGAGACAAGCCAGAACTCTCCCCACCTGCTCCCACTGCCACTGGTTGCAAGATGGATACAAAGTCCAGTGAAAAGAGTGTGTCACAGATCCATGGAGGGGGTATTGCCAACCGCTCCTAGCAAGGACTGGACATGACCACGGCATAATGGGCCCGCTAGTATTGCAGAAGTACTCACTATTAGCAATTAAATCTGTCTGCTTGTTGCAAGAAACAGAAGTCAAAGCCCATCTCCCCTCCCCAACAGACAGAACAATCTTACCAGGTTAAAAGTGGGCTCTTCATTTTTTCTGGGATGCAGGGAAATCAGGGCTCTAGGGAAACATGGTGGCTTTGCATGCTTATATTATAATCTAACAGAAGGGCAAATGAAAATGAAGAATTAATCCAGCAGAACACAGACGAGGAAAAACCCTGGGCAAACAGAAAGCACAATGTAAAACAGCAGAAAATAATCCCAATACATCCGTAACCACTATTTGTACAAGCGTGTTAAAGGCCTTGTTAAAATACAGGTTATGAGATCAGGTTTTAAAATCTCAATGTGTACCAATGACAAAAATGTTGATGCGGAAAAGACTGGAAAAGTGTACCAAGCGGATGTTACCCAGCAGAAAACTGGAATAGTCATTTGGAAGTCAAGCAAAGCAGACTTCAAGACAACCAGCGTTATTTGGCTTGAAGGGGTCGAAAGTCATACGATGAAACAGACATTTGCACGTACAGAATGTATCCCGAAAGAGCAAAAATGGAGGGACCCGCAAACAGAGTGGGACATTTACACACACACACACACACACACACACACACACACACACACACCTGTTAGACAAGGAGGAATCAGGTTAGCTGAGAATCAGGGAAAGTGAGGAGAGGACTGGACAGTGAGGCTCACAATACTGTTGTGCGTCCCTGTAAGCCTGCATCAAGCTCTTACTAATGCCATCTTGACACCAACCTTGTTAGAAAAACAGGGAAGGCTCAAGAATCCACATTTCATCAGACAGGAACCGGAGGAGCAGAGAATGCAAACAGCCCAAACATATCTCCACGGGGGAAATCCTCTCCCTGTAAAGCAAAAGTTCTCTCAATTCCCTGACTCCTTTCCCTGCTTTTTTCTTTGGCTGCCTGGCTCAGAGGTCGAGAAACTAATTGTGTTACTACGTGGAACTGCTCTCAGCCCTTCAGAGACACGAGCGCCGTAAACGTAAGCCGGTTCTGTTTGCGCGTGAAGCTGTCCAGCGTGTTCCGCATACGCCCCACGTATCCCACATCCTGGTGCTGAGTCCACGGAAGATGCCGATGGCTCGCCAGGGCCAGAGAGCAGCGCGAGCGTAGCACACGGCCCATGCGCGGCAGAAGAGGGACAGAAGGGAGACTGCCGTTTACCAGGGAGGATATCCTGGGTCCTGCTCACCAGTCGGCTTCCTTCTGGCCACTGCTCACCCCAGGCCTCCATCAGATGCAGTCGGAAGCGGCTGTGCAGTTGTAAAGCAAACACAGTGCTCTTGTGGTTTTAATCCCTAAGAAAAGCACCTTGAGGGGTGCCTGGGTGGCTCAGTGGGTTAAAGCCTCTGCCTTCGGCTCGGATCATGATCCCAGGGTCCTGGGATCGAGCCCTGCATCGGGCTCTCTGCTCAGCGGGGAGCCTGCTTCCTCCTCTCTCTCTGCCTGCTTGTGATCTCTGTCAAATAAATAAATAAAATCTTAAAAAAAAAAAAAAAAAAGCACCTTGAGGACCAGGGCTGGGCAGACTCCGAGTAGGACCCTCCTCCCAGGCCAAGAGCTCCTGGGAGCCATCGGCCAACCCCAAGACCAACCCAGATGTCCAGGTGGGGACTCTTGAGCCCGCCTCTGTCTGCAGAAGGGACAGTGCACTCAAGGACAGCCACTAGCCCCTGACACAGAGAGGCTCCACAGTCCTGTGGTCCTTCAGACTCAGGTAGAGAGGTTTTGTAGGAAGTTGAGAGGAGACAGGGCAGATGAGCAAAACGAGAAGCCAGCGATTATGATCTCTCTTTCTAAATCTCATCTTCTAGGGCAGTGGTTCTCAACTGGGGCAGTTTTGTCCCCAGGGGACCTAGCTGGAGACAATTTTGGTTGTCACAGCTGGGCAAGGGAGGGTGTGTTCTGGAATGTCATAAGGAAAGGGAAAGGAAGATGCCACTGACACTATACGATGCTCAGGACAGCCCCCCATAACATCATCCAGCTCCAAATGTCAGTAGAGCCAAGGCTGAGAACCCCCACTCTAGGAGTAGCAATGCTGGGTATCTTCTTGAGACCACCTCCCCTGGATCCCATCGCTCAGAAAAGGCAGAGAAGGGGTTAAAGGCTCAGGTTTCTAACTATCTGCCCCTCAACCTACAGAAATTCCATTACTGCCTCATTACCTGAAATGGGGAAAAGAAAATTTCTCCCAAAGATGAATATAGGAGTGAATGAGCAAGTGAACGAAAGAGTTTGGATCAGATCTCTAGTTCCATGTAGACGCTCATCCCAGGAAAACCCCAGCCCGGCGGCTCCAGAAGAAGGCACAGTGAGGTCCACTCCTGCGGGTCCACAATGAAGGCTGAGACTCTGGGGGGCCTCGTATCCTTCCCCATAAGGCTTTCCACTTGCTCCCCCAAAGTACCTGTGGGCATGAAGACGTTAGGATGGTTCCAGAAGTCCACTCAGCTCTTCGTCTAGATGAATTTCAGGAGATGAGAATGTCCATTGAGGATGGGGAGCTGTGATCTTGCCTAGAGGCTGGACACAGTGTGGGTCTTGCATGGCTCTTCCAAATGGTTCAGCCCGAGGTTCAAAGAGCTCTGCACTCACAGGAGACCCGGATTCTCACCCTGACTCTGTCCTCTGTGTCCTGATCGTGAACAAGGGGCTTGATTGCCTGCCTCCATGTCCCTATATCTTCACCATTGTATTTGGAATGAAATCAAAACCCCCTCGCCTGGGTGTTGGGTGCCTCCCGGCGTCCTGACCCAGCACTGGCCGCTTGCTTCCCCTCACCTCGGTCCTTCTCCTCGCTGGGTCTCTCCTTGTCAAACCTCCTTTCTGTCTAGACCTCTGCTCTGCTCTCCCGGTGCACCTTGCCTGTCTTGAGTCTCCAGGATGGAGAGGTGCCTGTGAAAACAGCGTTCTCAACGTCTTTGAATTCCTCAGGGCCCTGCCAATAGCGGGTGCACGGGAGGGGCTCCAAAAATATTGAATGAATGGGTGAAAAAAAATGGGTAAAGTTCAAATTTCTGATTTTCCATCAGAAGCTCTAGGTACACGGTGCCTGCCCCCTTGTGTGCCTGAACACAGCCTTACCAAGCTCTGTGAGTAGCGGGAGATAACACTGCAGGTGAAGACCCACAAGAACTGCAAGACCACAGGTGAACTTCAAGTCACCTTCCCTACTTTCAAAGCAGGGAAGGTGACTTTTTGTCCATTCCCAAAAGGAGGGGTAGAGTGCTGGGGCACAGGAAGACCGGAATCAGAAAGAGCGAAGATCAGTAACAAAACTCTTCAGAGGAGCTGCTTCTCAATTTCACAGACCGTTTTCTTCTTTTTATCAATGAGCAAGTTGCTAGGGCAGGAGGGGAAGTGGGAGGCCATGGGAGGGCCGGTGGGGAAGCGTGTGGGAGGGGTCAAGGATACAGAGTGCCTGTCATCTCCACGACGCAGACAGCTGGCCCAGTTGTATTTTAAATGCAATCGCATCCCAGTGTAGACACCACGTCTGGAATTACAATCCACCCCGTGATCTGTCACTTTTATATATAAACACGAGGGAGTGAAGTGGTTTCCATAGAGAGGAAATATCACGGCCCACTTAGGAACAATACCAGAAAAGAAGGAGCAGTGACCCCAGCAGAGACCGGAGTCCAAGGGGATGTTTCTGGGGCAGACCTCCTGGTCCTGAAGCTGCTGCCTGCCTCGCTGAGTGTTTCGACTCCGGAGCGAAGGCCATTCACAGGTAAGGTGTGGGCTGGGGACTTGTCCATGAAGGATGAATGTACTGGTCCTGGGTTAGGCAGGACATGCTGGGGACCAGACAGGGGTGAGAGACCAAGGCTGCAAGTGCCCCCAGGCACCAGCCCAGGGAGCAGGGTGCGGAACGGCACAGTGTGCGTTTTAGGTAAGGAGAAGTCCGTCCTCCCTTTGCTGGTACAGAGAGACCTGCTTTGCAAAGGTAATAGATTGGAGGCAGAACAGGTTCTTGCGAATGTATGTTTCCAAAGAAATGGGGAGGTGGGTGTGAATAGAAAGCCATCATTCCCCACGTTCCTGCCCAGGAGCAGGAGGGGCTGGCCTGGATTGATTGCTTCCTCTCTGTACACCTGCGGGTCAGGGAACGTCTCCTTCTCGGCTGTGGCCGCGAGAGGCTCAGTGACTGATTCACCCCGGGGCATTTGGGGGAAGAGGGCAGTTTCGAACCCGGGTCCTCTGCCTTCAACACCCGGAGTCCTTTCTCCCCTGCCAAGTTGGGGACATTAGAGGAAGGGGACAGACGTCTGTAATGACTTGGTTCTACCTGTGAAGGGGCGGGAACATAAAGATGGGTTTTGATGTCTCTGACGTCCAAGTTCTCTGAGAAGTCCTGTTTGCAATTTTCTCCTCAAACGTGACAATCTAGTGACCACACACACACACACACACACACACCCCACTTCTGAGAATGGGTTAAATAAGGTGACTATGAACACTGCCAGGACACGTTCTCTATGCCCTGTCAATGTTTCCCCTTGCTGTTCCTCCCTCCTCAGGGAAAGGAGCCTTTCATGCAGAAACCCTCCTTGGAGGCTCACTTGGAGGGTGAGCTGCTAGCCTTTCTGTGGGGACGTGTGTGACACACATACATACTTCCAGGAGTCCACCGTAAGAAAACAGCTTCTTACTCTAACACCTGTTGAAATGCATAAAACTCCTCTAGATTTGGCAGCCACGGTTTTATAAAACGGTTTTTAAACTCAGCTGCTTGACAGTGTTTGCGGACCAAGGGGGTAAAACGGGGTGGGAGGGGGTGTAATATGGGGGCTCACCCGCCTTCCTCACCTCCGGAAAACCGGCTGGCACAGGACTAAGCTGTTTGCCTCTGGCTTTACCACCCATACCTTTCCCCTCGGGGCACCCTCTCCCTGGGAGTGCTCTGCCCCGGGCTGGCGTGGGTCCCTTGCAGCCTCAGGTCCTTGGGTGGGACTCTGGGACAGCTCTGAGAAGCACCCCGAGAAGTCCTTGCTAGAACCAAAAAGAAGGGGAGTTTCAGGTACCCAAACCCTAAAAGCAAGACAGAGAGCTCTGTCCTCTTCCATCTAACTAGAGGGGAGGCAGGTTTTCACAGCAGGTAGCAGGGACCGCCTAAACCTTTGTGTTGGCTCGCTAGGGGTGACAGCGAAAGAATCCAGAGAATGTAGGAGGGGAAGCTTGCTCCGGAATCAGACTTGATGGAGGAGCACAGGGCTTCTCTTCGCCCTGGAGAGCTTCTTCCCTCCTGCCCCGAAAACCCTAAACTCTCTCCACAACCTCCCTGCCAGCATTAACCCTTTCTCTGGGAAATGGCTTTTTGAGTCTTTATATCCTTTTCATCTTACAAGCCCTTGGAAACTGCTCCAAAGTTCCAGATGCCTCCAAGCGGTAAGGCAGCTAAAGCCGCGATTCGTCCTGTGTTTACACAAAACAATCAGCAACTAGCTGGGTCCTCCATAAATGAGAAAGCCGGGTGTCTGGTTATTGAACACGATATTAAAAGAAAAGAGTCCATTTTCCCAGATATAGTCGATACGCCCCTGGTCAAATGCTCTCCGGGAATCCGGCGTGCAGTTCTAAGGAGCTCCCGGGAGGAGGGGAGACACTCACCCGGGGCGGTTCTCACGGTGCCGTCCCTGGACCCGCCCCGTCCATGTCCTCCTGGAGCACATTAGAGAGGCAGAAGCTCAGGCCTCTTCCCAAACCTACTGACCCAGAAGCCCCTGGGACGGCGCCCTGCAGCCCACGTTTGAACAACCCCCCACATGATTCTGAGCTCCTCAAAAAGCTGACAGCAGCTGGCTGAGACGGAGTTTAGGGCTGGAGGAGCCTGCCGGGCTGAGGACGGAGAAAGTGGGAGAATGGCCAAAAACTAAAAGCCAGAAACACAACACAATAAAGGGATTGGTCTGTAGGGCCAAGCAAGTGGAACAAAGTCACCGGCATATAGAGATGTAGACGTAGAGAGAGACACAGATAAAAATACGTAGATGCAGGTGTGGCTTCCGAGACAGTTGTGCATGAACTGAATCTTATCCTAATCGGACCTGGAGATGATTTGTGTGTAAACGGAGAGGAAGTGGTCTCCTTTATTAAGTAGCTGGCTACAGCAAGTGCGTTTTCCACCTCAAGTTCATCTTTCTTTCGTGTAAGCTCTATGAGGCAGTTACCGCTGTCTCCATCTATCGGATGAGGACGTTGAAAGGCACAGAGGTCAAGCACTCTGCCCACGGTGCTCAGGCAAAGAAGGACGAGGAGGATTTGAACCTGCGTCTCTGTAACCCCAGAGTCCGTGTTGATTTCTCTGCACAACACCGCATGTCCAGACCCAGGGGGGCCATGCATTTGGAGCACATAAAGCAAGGATCGCCTATTTTTTTCATAACTGCCAGATAAAATAAACTCGAAATTTTTAAGATGTAAAAACAAATAACAGACAAACAAATCAAGCTGGTTTCTTAAGGGAAAGAAAAAGGAAGGCAGTAGGCACAATGTGGAGTGTCCAGGAAAACCCTAGGCTTCTAAGGAACACCTGCCAGGTCAGTGTGCACATGAGGCCTCACAGGATTCTCCTTTAGCCCCACCCGTTCACACCCTGAAGAAACTGGGAAGGCAGCGTGGGTTCATTCCCTCTCTGTTTCTGGGAAATGACCTGCTCCGGGTCATGTTGGCGATGATCTGCAGAGCTGAGGCTAGCCCTCAGCCTCGGACACCCCCCCCCC
>RCUC01065395.1:0-13459 GCA_003697995.1 Taxidea taxus jeffersonii
AAAAAAAAAAAAAAAGCTCTGGCTGTTTTTTGCTCCTGGTATTTTGAGAGGATGGAGGAAGCTGATTCAAGCTGAGCCACCTGGTACTTCTAGTTGGGGGAGGAGAGTGTGGCCCCCTGGCCTTCCTGAGCAGGCCCCTGATGTACTGGGATATTCCCTGTCCATGGGAGATGAAGAGAGGTTGCCAGGTCCATAGCTTGTTGTGGTTGCATCTGGATCTGTCTTGCTGGTGCCAACCTGGTATTTTTGGGTAGGGGAGGGAACTCTTGGGTCATTTCCGGTCTGGGTTCTTGTTGAGGTGAGATCCCCTTTGCCAGCTTCCCAGTGGCCACTCATCATTCCTCTGGGTGGGGGGAGGGACTCCATACATTTTGCATTTCCAAATTTCTATCTCTAGTCTGTGCCTCTTATCTGAGTTCCACGCTAGTATATTCCACCATTTACTTAATACGTCCTTTTTCATACCTAGTGGATAGCTCACATCTAATACATCTTGATCTCTTCTCAACATTTACTTATCCAATCCTTGTCTTAGGGTAGTTTCTTTGGGAAAGCATTCCTTAGGACCCATTTGAGCCTAGTGGGTAGGAGAGTCAGTAAAAAGTGTTATTAGTGGGCGCCTGCGTGGCTCAGTGGGTTAAGCCACTGCCTTCGGCTCAGGTCATGATCTCAGGGTCCTGGGATGGAGTCCCGTATGGGGCTCTCTGCTCAGCAGGGAGCCTGCTTCCCCCCACCCCCGCCTGCCTCTCTGCCTACTTGTGATCTCTCTCTGTCAAATAAATAAAATCTTTAAAAAAAAGTGTTTTTAGTGGTAACACTGTGGAAGGGAAAGGCAGGAAGCAGGGCTGGGCACAGGGAAGAGTCACGGGGGTGACACTCACCCAAGAGCGTCCTACAAGGAGGGAAGCCTGTGTGGCTCAGTCCCTTGAGCATCCATCTCTGGTTGGGCTCAGGTCACGATCTCAGGACTGTGAGATCGAGCCCCCCTGTTAGGCTCCCCGCTCAGTGCAGAGTCCGCTTGTCCCTCTCCCGCGGTCCTTCCCCTGCTCATGCTCTCTCTCCCTAAATAAAATCTTGGGAAGAAAAAAATCCTGTGAGGAGCGATAGAGCAAGAGTAATCCTTCAGAACTGTTGCAAAACTGGCAAATTTGCTGGCCCTTCTATTCTCGGTGACCAGTATCTTGGATGTGGGCCACCTGGTAAGGGGCGTGGCCCGGAGTGAGGCAACTATTAGGCCCGCTGCAGCTGAAGGCTGTCCTCAAATAGCGCTCGCAGGTCCTGGGGCATCAAGCCCTTTACTGAAGTGGGGTCTGAGCCACAGCTCAGTTGCCACGCAGTCCTTGTGTATATAACCACAGTCTTGACCTGGTGGGCCTGATCCGTCTGCGCGCGCGGGGATCGCATAGACCGGCACGGGGTGAGTGTTTCTAGTCCTGAGGCTGCTAGCCAAACGTTCTTCCCTCACCCTTGTGATCTGCTGAAGATGTTCCTAGCCCCAGTGATGCTCCCTGGGTGTCCATCCCCAGAGGGTACACCCTGGGCACAGCAGAATGCAAGCTGGGAGTTTCCTCCACCCCCCATCAGGTACACCCACTCCTGCTGGTCCCTTTAGGCCAAAATCTCCTCCCTAGCCTGCTTGGCCGGTGAGTTCTCTGCCTGGACCATGGGGAGCTCCCTGCTCAGGATTTCCTCCCCCCCACCCCCACCAAGCCGTGCCTGTGCTAGTGAGGAATTTCCTCCTGGCTGCAAACGGTCGTGCCCCTTAAGTTACCCGTAGCCCTCTACATGTCCAGTTAAAAGCCCTTTAAATATTGTATTGATTGTGGATTTCCTTTGTGTGTGTGAGACCATAGCTACACATGATGGCTTGCATGTTTTCACACATGCTTATTGGCCATTGGTACATAATCTTGGTGGATTTTCCGCTTCCTTTGCTGAGTTGCTGGGAATGTTTGTGTTCTTATCGACTTGTGTGGGATTTTTGACTTCACATGGGATATTATTGACTTGTATGAGACTTCGTGTATAATATATACGAGGGAGATTTATTCCTGCCCGAGCTTGTTTTTTGAGTAAGATTACCAGCAGAGAAGCTAATTAGCCCGCTACTGTCTCTAGGCAAAATCTCCTTTTAGGGGACTTAAAGGGCACAGCTGTTAATCATTTGACTGCAAACAACTCCGCTCTTTGGATGTGAAGCTTCTGACTAGAACCTAGAAACGTAAGCTCACCACCCCCCCCATAATTTCAAGACCATGTAATTCTTTGAGTTTCCCTGTGCCATTTGTCTGCATACATAGTTCTTCCCTCAAGTTAAACATTCACCACCAGACTGTTTGATATTCCAAGCTTAAACACACGTCTGAGAATTGAATTCAGAAAATGAGACCACCATTCTAAACCCACACCCAAATGCATTGCCTGAAATCTTGATCTCTAATGAAAACACACGGTCAACTGCTCTTCAAACAGCAATCATTCTGGAAGAGGAAAGTGCAGGCAGAGGTTATAAATTGGGTGCTGCTTTAACACCGACCAGAGGATAAGCCCAGTTTTCGTGCGGCGAGATTTAAAGGTACGGGAGGCAAAGAATGATGGGGACCAGTTCAATGGAACTGGAGTTCGTGTGGGTTCGTTCAGTTGTTCTAGAACCTGTCCTGTATGTGATATCAAAGCGAAGCTCCTGGTCGTGCCTCTCTGCTCCTGGGACCCGGGGAATGGACGGCTGTCCTGCTGGGGAATTCACATCAGGGAAGATGAGCCGAAGGAGACCGGGCTTGGGAGTTCTGTAACCCTTACCTGGCCCTTCATCAAAGGTGAAAACCACATGGAGAGGAAAAGGATATTTCCAAAGGTCAATTGGATTAGTTTCTGACTTAGATTACGGAGGATTCGTCCGAGATTCTTCCCTCTACACTACTAATTTCCATTGTATTGTTTTTGACAGTGCAGTTTGGTTTGTTAGAAATGAGTTCTGAATCTCATTCCTAGGGCTGGCCTTCTAAAGTGGAGAAGGACATTGATGGTTTCTGATTGCCTTCCAACCCAGTTTCTTATTGCTTCTATCAACTCTTCTAGTGGTGGTCTCGTTTCCTGTTCTCTGGGGTCCATTCTGTTAAAAAAAAAAAAAAGTCTCTCCACTTAAGATTCTGCTGCTAACGTCTAGCACTGGACTATATGTCCTCGAAGAGCGTCCCACTGTGACTTCCGAGAAACAAGCCCGCTAATGAAAGGTGTTTCACAAAATTGTATATGGGAGCTGAGGAGGAGGCTGGATTTACAGAACCATCGGTAATTCCGTAGCGTGGTTTTGGTTTCTGTAGGTTCCCCACCCGCCATGTGCACTCAGAAGAAAAGTAAACTAATCAGTGGAAGTCTTCTTGTGACGGTTTGATGGCAGGTGAATTCTGTTTCTGAAATGTGTGATAGAATTGTTAATATTGTGGTCATGTTTGCATGTTTTCACATGTGCTTATTGGCCATTGATACATAATCTTGGTAACTATCATGGGCTAGTTCATTCGGGCATGGGGGTGGGTTTCTGTACTAGAGATGCTGTGAAAATCAAACTATTACAGTAGTTAACTGCCCAGTTGATAGAGGAATGGTTTTTATAGCAGGTCCGGGGTTCTCAATATTGGGTAAAGAGTCAGAACTGTATGTTTAAAAAAAAAAAAAGAAAAAAGAAAAAAGAAAACTCAGGTGCATCTCATGTGCAGATAGAATTGCAAAACACTGACTCTTGTCAAACACTGTTGTCTGACAAAATTTTAAATTACACGGTTTCCTTTTTTTTTTTTTTTTTTAAATGAGTTATCATTTCCATACACTAAAACTGATTCGCAAGTGTATGGCTCAATTCATTTTGACAAACTTGATACCTGTGTGAGCACCCTGCCTCAAAGTGTGATCTGATTTCTCACCCTAAGTTTGTTTTGCTTCTTTTTAAATACTCCTATAAATGTGACCATACAGCCTGTACTCTTTTGAAAATAGGTCACTCAGCAAAATATTGCTGAGAACCCTCCATGTCATTGTATGTAAAGATCGTTCCTTTTTCCACAGTATGCTACTGTATGAGTATACCACAATTTGTTTATCCAAACACATTTACTTCTGTTCATGGATATTTGGGTTCTTTTCGATTTTGATTTTTTTTTTAATTAAAGTTGCTATGATCAGTCTTGCACAAGTATTCTGGTGGATATAGGTTTTCCTTTCTGTTGGGTAAATACCTAAAACCTGGGGAAGGTATATGCTTAACTCGATAAGAAACTGCCAAATAGTTTTTCAAAACAATTGCATCATTTTCCGTTCCCTGCAGTGAGGTATGGGGTGGTGGTGGGAGGTTCTCTTTGCTCAGCAGTCCTGCCAGCATTTGGTCTTGGAGACTTCATTTACACTCGAGCCATTCTGGTAGCTATGAAGCGCTATCAGACTGTGCTTTTAATTTCCAATTTCCTCATGACTAGTGCTGTTGAGCGTTGGTGCTTTTTCTTCCAGCTTTATATGTTATTCCAGATATTATGGACATATAAATAAGGGTTTAAAGCATAAACTGGGATGATCTGATAAACCTATATTTCGTAAAGCGATTGCCACAATAAGGATAGTTAATGCTTCCTCATTCCCTCATCTATCGGAATTACCACTCTGGGTGTGTGTGCGCGCGCGCGGTAACACGTAAGATTTACTCCGACGACTTTCAGGTATTGTTCATTATAGTCATTATGCTTTATGTTGCAACCCCAGAACTCATTCACCTTAGAGCCTCAAATCTGTAGCCTTTGAGCAACATCTATTCATTTCCTCCCTCACACCCCCCACACCCCCCAGTCCCTGGTAACCATTATTCTCTATTTCTATGAGTTGGGCTTTTGTAGATTCTGCATGTAAGTGAGAATATACAATGATTATCTTTCTCTGCCTGACTTATTCCACTTATAATGCTCTTTTGGTCCTCCTGTGTTGTAGCAAAAGACAGCATTTCCTTCTTTTGGGAGGCTGAATAATATTCTGTTGTGTTTATACGCACTAGATCTTTTTTTTTTAATATTTTATTTACTTATTTGACAGAGAGATAGAGAGTACAAGTAGGCAGAGCAGCAGCAGAGAGAGAGGAGGAAGCAGACTCCCCGCTGAGCAGAGAGCCCGATGCGGGGCTCGATCCCAGAATCCTGGGATCATGACCCGAGCTGAAGGCAGCCGCTTAACTGACTGAGCCACCCAGGCGCCCCCGCACTAGATCTTCTTGATCAGTTCATCTGTTCATGGACTCTTAGGTTGTTTCTCTGCCTTGGCTATCGTGAGTAATGTTTCAATGAACAAGGAAGTGCAGGTAAGGCTTCTGAATAGTTTTTCCATTTCCTTCCGGTATGTACCCACAAGTGTGATTGTTGGACCATATGGCAGTCCTATTTTTATTTTCCTGAAGAAGCTCCATACTCTTTTCTGTAGTCATTGTAGCAATTTACATTTCTACCAACCAGGGCAAGGGGTCCCTCGCTCCACATGCTCGACAACACTTGTCTCTTTTTGCCGATGGCCACTCACAGGTGTGAAGTGCCAGCTGACCCTGGGGTTTTGAACTGCATTTCTCTGGTGATCAGTGACTACTGGGAGTTGAGCAAAAACAAATTTTCCACAGCTAAAACCATAAAGAAGGCCATATTGAGAAGAGTGGGAGGGGCAGTCATGTGGTTGGGAACCTAAACCTCCAGCAAGGCATTAACCCATAAGGAGGAGGAAAATCACACACTTAGAGGAGCCACTTTGGAAGATGGGCCATTTCTTACAAAACTAAACCTACTCTTAGCCATTTGATCCAACACTGTTTTTTGGTATTTACCCAAAGGAGTTGAGAGCTTGTGTCCACACTAAAACTGGGGCATGAATATTTATAGCAGCTTTATTTATCACTGTCAAAACCCGGAAGCAGCCAAGATGTCATTCAGTAGATGAATGGAAAAATAAAGTGTGGTATATACATACAACATGATTTGAGGTATGTGACCTTCTGGAAAAGTCAAAACTATACAGACTGTAAAGTGATTAGTGGTTGCCAGGGGTGGGAGTAGGGATGGCTTGAATAGTTGGGAGCACAAAGGATTCAGTGAAAATAACCAATATAATACTACAAGGGTAGATACATGTCATTATACATTTGTCCGAATCCATAGAATATGCAACACCAAGAGTAAACCAAGGACTTTGAATAACTATGATGTGTCAATGTAGGTTTATCAATTATAACAAATATACTGAGAAAGTTGATATTGGGAAAGGCTATGCATGCAATTATATGCAATATCTCTGTACTTTACTCTTAGTTTTGCTGTGAACCTAAAACTCTGCTATCTAAAAATTTTTTTTAATATCTATGCACAAACATTTTAGGCCTTTGATAAATGTATGTTTGATTTAAATGCCAACTGTTTACCAAAGTATCACACAATTTTACATTCCTGTCTCCAGTATAGGAGAGCTCCAGTTGTTACACATATTCTCCAGTAATTGGATTGTCAGGTTTAAAAAATTTTATGCATTAGACTAACTGGTATCTTACTGAGTCTTTAGTATGCATTTCTTTTATGACTAATGATATTGAACATCTCTTTCATTTTTTTTGCCATTCAGATATAGTCCTCTGAAAAGTGTTCAAATATTTTGCCCAGTTTTTAATTGGCTTATTTCTTGTTTTATTTACATGGAAGAATTTTTATACATTCTGTATGCAAGTCTTGTATCAGATGTAAGTAATGTGAATATTGTTGTAAAGTCTGAGGCTTTTTAAATTTTCCTAAAGATGTTATTCGAAGAACAGTAGGTTTTAATTTTCATGAAGCCAATTTATCAATTTTCTTTATGATTCATGCTTTTTGGTTCTATCTAAAAAAAAATCTGCCTACTCTAAGATAAGAAGGATTTTCTCTTAGGATATCTTCTGGAAGTTTTATTATTGTAGCCTCCACATTTAAGACTATAATCTATTTTGAGTCATTTGTTTGGTTTTTGTTGTATGGTAAGAATTGATGCATTTTTTTTTCCATATGGTTATTCAGTTATTTTGGCTGTGTTTTGAAAATGCAATCCTTTCCCCACTGAGGACCTTTAGTGCCTTTAGAAGAAAGTTAGTCGACTATGTACATGTGGATCTATTTTAGATGTCTCTATTCAGTCCTATTGATATGGGTCTATCTTTAGCTAATACCACACTCTTATTTTATTAAAAGCCTTAATCAGGCAATGTAAGTTCTCCATCTTTTTTCTTTTAAAAGTTATTTTCTAGTTTTTTTTTTTAAAGCTATTCCAAAACCAGTTTGGTTATTCAAGTTGGTTTTACATTTTCATATCAATTAAACGAGCATGTTAATTTTTATTTAAAAGCCTGCTGGGATTCTGATTGGGATTGCACTGAATCTCAGTTTTGGAAGAATTGACATCTTAAATCTGGTGATTTTTCTGATCCAATATGCATTATGTTCCTCCATTTATTTAGGAATTCCTAAATGTTTCCAGTAATATTCATAACTTGCTATGTATAGGTCTTCAGGATACAGATGTCTTATTAAAGCTATGTCTAGTTAGTCTTCAGAAATAGTGCACTACTATGAAATACCCCCAAAGCTTGTCATTTATTTCTAAATATTTTATGTTCTTTGATAACTGTATAGATAGGGTTTTTTCATTTCCCAAATGTTTGTTGCTAGAATCAAGAACTACAATTGATTTTTTTTTAAACTGGTCTTGTATCTTAGAACCTTACTAATCTTACTTAATAATTCTGATATTGATATTATATATTACTTAAGATTTTAAGGTTTTCTGATTAAACAGTCATCTGTGAGGAAAGACAGTTTTAAAATTTCTAGTTTTCTTTCTTTCTTGCCTTATTGCACTGGTTAGCATATCTGGTGTAATGCCAAATAGAAATGGTCAAAGTGGATATCCTTGCCTTATTCTCAATCTAAGGGAAAAGGTGTTTAATGTTTCACCATTAAATGTGATGCCATCTGCTAATTTTTTTTTGTCTTTGTCAGCTTGAGAAATTTTTCTTCTTTGTTTTTTTAAGGAATTTCCCTTGTCTTAACTTTTTTGCTGATTTTTTTTTTAATTTTGTGTGGTTTTTTAAAAGATTTTATTTATTCATTTGACCGAGAGAGAGAGAGAGAGAGAGAGCAAGAGAGGGAACACAAGCAGGGAAACCAGAAGCGGAAGAGGAAGTCGGAGAGGGAGAAGCAGGATTCCCGCTGAGCAGGGAGCCCAATGCTGGGCTTGACTCCAGGGTTCTGGGATCATGACCTGAGTGGAAGGTAGATGCTTGAAGACTGAACCACCCAGGCGCCCCTGATTTTTTTTTTTTTTTTTAACCATGAGCAAATGCCAAATTCTGTGAAATGCTTTTTCTGATTTATTGAGGTCATATTTCTTTATTTTTTATTTTATATGGTATATAAATTGATAATCAAGTATTGAACAAATGATTCATTCTTGGGATAAACTGCACTAGATGCATTAAAGAATTTTGTTGGCTGGATTCTATTTGCTAATGTTTTGTTAAGAACTTTTATTTTAATGAGAGGTACTGTTCTCTAACTGTTTTTGTCAGATTTTAGTATTAGGGTAATATTGACCTCGTAAAATGAGCTGTGAAATGTTCTCTCTCTCCCTCTATTTTTCTGAACAGCTTTATGCAAGATTGACATTATTCCTTAGATGTCTGATACCATCCACCAGTGAAACTGGGTCTAAATATTTTTGAAGTTTTTTATTAGTTATCTTCACTTAATATAATCTTACTGAAATTTTCTATTTCTTGTGTCAGTTTTCTCAAGTAATTTTTTGTAATTTCAGTGTGATTAACAGTGTTATATTGGTTTCAGGTGTACAATATAGTGATTCAACATTTCTATATATTACTCTGTGCAACCAAGAGAAATGTATCCTTAATCCCCTTCACCTATTTCACCTATCCCCCTCCCCCACCTCCCCTCTGGTAACCATCCTTTTGTTCTCTGTAGTGAAATCTGTTCTTCGGTTTCTCTCGTTTGATTTGTTTCTTAAATTCCACATCTGAGTAAAATCATACAGCATTTGCCTTTCTCTGACTGGCTTATGTCACTTTGCATTATAGTCCTCCCTGTGTTTATCGTTAAGTAATATATTTTTTAAATATTTTATTTATTTATTCGACAGAGAGAGATCACAAGTAAACAGAGAGGTAGGCAGAGAGAGCGAGGGAAGCAGGCTGCTTGCTGAGCAGAGAGCCTGATGCAGGGCTCGATCCCAGGACCCTGGGACCATGACCTGAGCTGAAGGCAAAGGCTTTAACCCAGTGAGCCACCGAGGCACCCCTCGTTAAGTAATATTTTGCAAGAAATTTGACCATTCAAGATGTTGAAATTATCAGCCTAAAGTTTTTCCCAATAATAACCTTTAAATGTCTGTAGGATCTGTAATGATATTCTTTTAATTCTAATATTAATAAAATGTGTTTGTTGGGGAGCCTGGGTGGCTCAGTTGGTTAAGCATCTGCCTTCGGCTCAGATCATGGTCCCAGGCTCCTGGATTGAATCCCTGGACAGGCTTCCTGCTCAGCAGGAAGTCTGCCTCTCCCTCTGCCCCTTTCGCTGGTGCACATGCACATTTCTCTCTCTCTCTCTCTCTCTCTCTCTGTATCTCTCCCTCTCTCACACACACACACACTCTATCTCCAATAAATAAAACCTTTACCAAAAAATGTGTTTCTTATATCCTGATCATCTTGCTAAGGGTTTCAGTTTTATTTTTTTAAAGAATTATTTCTGATTATTCTTCTTTCTACTTAATTGAACTTTGTGCTTTTCTTAAAATTCTTCCCTCCCATTTATTTTGTTGATACTTAACTTTTTGTATCCTGAAGGCAAAAACACATTGATTTTTAAACCTTTTCTACTAGTATAAGCATTTACTATTACACATTTTCCTCTAATATATTTCATTATCTTTCAACTGAAGTATTTTAATTTTTCTTCTTTGATCTTTAGGTTATTAGATATAATATTTAATTTCAAAACATTTGGAAGTTTTCTAGATATTAACATCTAACTGAATTCCGTTGTTATCAGATAATATACTTTGTAAGACTTCAAACATTTTGTTTATTTATTTATTTATTTATTTAAGCTTTTTATTTATTTGACAGAGATCACAAGTAGGCAGAGAGAGGCAGGCAGAGAGAGAGGAGGGGAAGCAGGCACCCTTGCTGAGCAAAGAGCCCCATGCGGGGCTCGATCCCAGGACCCTGAAAACATGACCTGGGCCAAAGGCAGAGGCTTTAACCCACTTTAACTGAGCCACCCAGGCACCCCGAGATTTCAAACATTTTAATGAGCTATATTTCCTCACTTAGAATACAGTCTCTTGGGACGCCTGGGTGGCTCAGTTGGTTAAGCAGCTGCCTTCGGCTCAGGTCATGATCCCAGCGTCCTGGGATCGAGTCCCACATCAGGCTCCTTGCTCTGCAGGGAGCCTGCTTCTACCTCTGCCTCTGCCTGCCTCTATGTCTGCCTGTGCTCGCTCTCTCTCTCTCTAATAAATAAATAAAATCTTAAAAAAAAATACAGTCTCTTGAAAATTCTATGAAGTTAAAGTTGTTTTCTAATGTTGCTAAGAGTGTAGTATCCTATAAGTATCATTTAGGTCCCATTCTTTGATAGTGGTGTTCATATATTTTGTGTTTTGGTAGTTTTTCAACTTCATCCAGTTACTGAGAAAGGTATGCAAAATCCCTAACCATTGTAGATTTCTCAATTTCCCTTTTCAGTTCTGTCCATTTTTACCTCATATATTTTGTGGGGGTTTTGGATTTTTTTAATACTTATTTTAGAAAGAGAATATGCACACAAATGGGGGAAGAGAATCTTCAAGCAGACTCCTCACAGAGTGCAGAGCCCAACACAGGCTCCATCTCCAGAGTCATGAGATCCTGAAGTGGAACCAAGAGTTGGGCACTTAACTAGCTAAGCCACCCAGGCATCCCTACTTCGTATATTTTGTAAATCTGCTATCTGTAGCTTACATGTTCAGGATTACCATGTATTTATCTTAAAGTGTTCTTTTCATCACTGGCAACATTCTAATTTCTCTCTGGTGCTAATCTTTTATAATCTTCTTTGTCTGAATATGTAGACATTTTTTTTTTGCATTACTTCAATCTATTTGTGTCTTTATATTTAAAGTGCACACCTGCATACAGTGTATATTTCAATCTCCTTTTCATCTAGTTTGAGAATGATTCTCCTATGTATATTTAATGTATTTAGTGATATGGCTCCTTTTGATTCTGTCATTTGCTGGTTCTGTTTTAGTTTTATGTGCTTTTATTCACCCATTCCTTTTTTTCCTGCTTTCTTTGGGTTAATCAAATATTTCATAGTATTTAATGTTCTTTATTGTCTTTTGTAATGGTCTGCCTGGACCATACCTCTCTGTGTTAAGGTTGGAATTCTATGCTAATAGAGAGCCTAGAGTGAGCATGGTGCTCATCTTCTCTGTTGCTGTTCTTTAAGTACTGTGTTCTGTGTTGCCTTCTGTCCAGTGCCTAAAAACAGCTTCATATACTTCGTTCAGTTTTATAACTGTTCACAGTGGGAGGGCAAATCTGGTAGCACTTATATCAACACAGCTGGAAATGGAATTTTGATGTTTGCTTTTTAGACTTTTTTCTTGGGTTTTTGTTTTGTGGGTTTTTTTGTTTGGTGCTTTTTAGATTTTATCTATTTGAAAGAGAACAAGCAGAGGGGAGAGGCAGAGGGAGAAGCAAGGAGCCTGATGGAGGGCTTGATCCCAGGACCCTGAGATCATGACCTGAGCTGAAGACAGACGCTTAGCCAGCTGAGCCACCCAGACACCTCTTGGTTCTTTTTCTACCTCCTGGCCCTAGCCCTCCTTTCCCTACCCCTGCCTTCTCAGATATCCTGATTCGAGCATCTTACTCTCAGAAACTGTGAAGTGATAACTTTCTTAAGGTCTTATCTGATAAAAGCTGAGGGTGCAATATTTTCCTGAGTCATTTTCATGATATGGGGGATTTTAGGAGATTCCATAGCCTCTAGGATGCATAGGACGTCGTCTTTTGTAGTGGAGCACATACAAGTAAGCAATACTTATTGGATATCATTGGATACCAACTATATAATAGCTATTTTCATAATATCCATCTGAATGCTAACCCATACATTTCTGTCTACTTTCCCTATTTTTATAACCAGGACTGTAGGAAGAAGGGGTTTTGATGGTTAAATAAACTGCACAAATCCTTTTTTTTTTTTAAAGATTTTATTTATTTGACAGAGAGATCACAAGTAGGCAGAGAGGCAGGCAGAGGGGAAGGGGGAAGCAGGCCCCCTGCTGAGCAGAGAGCCTGATGTGGGGCTCAATCCCAGGACCCTGAGATCATAACCTGAGCTAAAGGCAGAGACTTAACCCACTGAGCCACCCAGGCGCCCCTGCACAAGTCCTTTTGTTGGGTTGGCCAAAAGAAGGAAGTCAGGAGAAAATATAAAGTAAGAGTTGTAGGAGTTGGGGATTTCAGCATAAGAACTGCACTCAGAAAGAGACCAAACAGATAGAGGAAAGGCATTTGGAAACCCACCTCTCACATTCAGAGCTGAAATTTTCCAGTCTTCTTGAGCTATGACTGGACTGCTAAAAAATTTCCTGTTTTTATTTCTGATTGCCTCTTCTCTGTTCTTACTGTTTTCTTGGAAACTTTTCTGTTTTTAAAGCATGTTGATGGGCACAGTATTTTTTTTCTTAAATTGGCATTTCATAGACTTACCAGTCAGGAATTTTGTCTACCAGAATTGATTTGGGGATTATCTTAGGCTCTTCTACCACACCAGGAATTTCACTTTATAAATAACTAATTTAATAAGTACATTATAAAAGCTTTTTTTAAAATAAACTCTTACTGAGGACTTGTGCTAGACCAGTAAGAACACTACAATGGGAATTAAAAAAAAACTGAAATTATTGTCCTGCTCTGTCATTAAGTGTGTGACCTTTGGGCAGTCACTTTATGTGGGACCTAAGCTATATGGTCCTTAAGGCCTGTTCCAGCTCTAAGATTCCATTTCCAAGTAAGATTCCCTTATTTCTCCTTCCTCTTCTCATTTTGGGAGATGAAGAATGTGTTGTTCTTGTAGGACTTCTTGGTATTGCTTATACATAAGAAAAGATTATGTCCCAGTGAACAAACTTGTAAGCTCAACACAAACTTGCTGCCATGCACTTTGCTTTAATCATTTTGTTTCCCTTACCCCTGGTGTCTTGCAGCAACTTTCCAGATGATTCTGCTATAATTGACCACTCCAAAAAAAAAAAAAAAAAGAAAAAGAAAAAAAAATTTTTTGTGCTGAAATACTTGTTTTTCTATTGCCTTTCTAAGTCAGAATTCAGGCTAATTAAAAAAAAAAAA
>RCUC01065408.1:0-13975 GCA_003697995.1 Taxidea taxus jeffersonii
TTTTTTTTTTTTTTTTTTGTCAGAGAGAGAGAGAGAGTGAGCACAGGCAGACAGAGAGGTAGGCAGAGGCAGAGGGAGAGCAGGCTCCCTGCCGAGCAAGGAGCCCGATGTGGGACTCCATCCCAGGACGCTGGGATCATACCTGAGCCGAAGGCAGCCGCTTAACCAACTGACCCACCCAGGCGTCCCCAGAATTGTTGAATTGTTACATTCTGTACCTGAAACTAATATAACATGTAGGTTAATTACACTTGAATTAAAAAAAAAGCATAATAAATACCTAAAAATATTTGGCTAAAATGATCCAAGAGAATAAAATACCATTGTGAATATTCAGGTAAAGAAGAATATTAATAGTCACTATTCCTAATAATATTATACTAATAATTGTAAGAATCATTAACGGTAACATTTATTGAATGATGACTCTGTGTTGGTTACTAACTACCTTACATATCTTAATTAAGTCTTCACAACAGCTGCATGAAATGGGTATTGCTTCTGTCCTCTCTTCAGATGAGGAGAGTGAGGATAGAGATGACTGACTTGCCCGAGGTCCCATGTAAGTGCCGTAACTGAAATTCTAACCGGGGCAGGGGCTCCCTACTATGTAGGCAAGGGATGCAGTGCCACTTACTGAAACTGGCATGTTGAGTTTCATTTTCTGTCTTCATTCCCATTTTGAGGAAGAATTATGTGACATTTTCCTCTACCTATTTTTCCCTTTAGGACTGCCAAGAGTAATTGAAGAGATATAAACAATTCTGTTGTTTACTCATCACAGAGATCCTTAATTATGACTTAAAAGCAAATTTCCGTAAGGAAATCAGGTTGTACATCTTTTGAATAAATCCTTTGATTGCAGATGCTAAAACTGTTAGAATCATAACTAAATAAAGTTATCGTGAGACAGGTATCTCTAGCTCCCATCTGGGTAATGAAAACAATATTGTCCTTGAGTGATAAGGGAGTTTGGGATGGTTTTAGCTATTGTGAGAGCCATCATTTCTGATTCAAACTGGGTGGTATCTGGGGGTGGGATTTAGAGTGGAAAGGAGTACTTGGGGCATGAAGAAGAGTATTTGGGGTATGGGGTAAGGGGCAGCCTGGGGAGAAATCAAGTGGGCAGATCTCCAAGGATTCCAGCTTCATTTCTGCCAAAACACTTTTGTGTTTGTTTGAAATAGGAATTCCACTGCTTAAGAAATAATCATCTTAGATCAATCCACTTGTCCTAAATGATTTTACTGGACTAGAATATGGGTTTTGTACACGTTTGTGTGTGTGTGTTTGGGGAAAGAGGGACTGATTTTTTGTCGATGGTGATGGCTTCTCGAACTGTGACCTGGAACCAAAGACGGGGTCTACTGTCGCTGAGGTGGGGGCCCTGGCAGGAGTCCGAGTGGGGCCTGGCAGAGCCGCTCTGTGGAGGACCTCATACCCGACCTTCAGCAGAGGGTCTAGCCTGGAGGCTATGTGTGGAGGTCAAGGTTCTCTGGCTCAGATAAATCACATAGGATTCTGGAAACGGCTGGATTTAGGTGTAGTCACACATCCTGTTCTGTTCTTAGGGGTGTCCAGGGCAAATGTTGCTGAAATTCTGAATAGCTGTGCTTGGCGCTTAGACAATACCCTGACAGCTTCCTGCTCAGGTACAGGGTATCTGGGGGAAAAAGAACCGAGTTCTGATATGGTACAAATTACCTTTTTTTAAAAAAGATTTATTTATTTATTTACTTGACAGAGAGAGAGAGATCACAAGTAGACAGAGAGGCAGAAGCGGGGGGAAGCAGGCTCCCTGCTGAGCAGAGAACCCGATGTGGGGCTCAATCCGAGGACCCTGAGATCATGACCTCAGCCGAAGGCAGAGGCTTAAGCCACTGAGCCACCCACGCACCCCTGGTACAAATTAGTTTTATATTATAATTCAATATTGGGCAAATAATAACAGTGAAGGAAAACTTGCAAGATGTTAAGTTCTGAAGTGATCCTGTGTTGGATACTTGAGCAAATCATGTCACAAATAAATGTGATTGTGAAGGAAGGTCTTTTCCTTCTTAGTTTTGTCCCTGGCACTCAGGACAAGTAATGGTGTCAGGACTCTGTGTAGACAGGAGCTCGTAAGTGTGCATGCTGAGTTGGGCTAGTGAAGTAGGAACTTTAAAAAGTCGTGTTAATTCATTTGTCCTAATTTTATCCTGGAAACAGTTCTCAAAGGTCCCTTCCCTCTTTTCTCTCCTGAGGGTAAAAACAGGTACAAAATGTTCTAGGTCCTTGCCACTCCTAAAAGTCCATGGAGCGGTGGCATCAGCATTACCTGTGGCTTGTTAGAAATAATAGTTTCAAAAAAAAAAAAAAGAAATAATAGTTTCTAGTGTATTCTACTGAACCAGAATCTGCTGCTTAACAAGATCCTCAGGTAATTTCGTTGTCATGTTAGATTTTGAAAAGTCCTGGTCTCAAGTCCATGTGAAATCCTTTTGGTCATTGCATAAGAGTCCACTAGATGTCACTCTTGTAACCTGATAATGGGATGGCACTTTTCAATGGGGACTTGAAAAAAATATGTGAATAATGAGCATATTATTAGGTGATTTCCTCCCTATCCTTAGAGCTACTGATATTCTACATTGATTATTTAAGGTAAATCTACCTTTCATTTTGGTTCAAAGTCCTGAAGAGTGATTCCTGGGGATGATTTTCGTTTTATTAGCACTCATGCATTTCCTCTCCCTCCTTCAAGCCCCCTGTTGCTTGGGCCAGTTCTCTCATTATATAACCTTACCACAGAATATGCTGCAGTTGCTTGGACTGACTGACTGCTGGAGAGAACAGCATCCCGGCCTGCTCAGCGCAGTGATGCAGAATAAATGTGTAAAGGTTTGATTTCCGTAGAAGTGATTGAGAGCAGAAAGGAGGCTGTATCCTGAAATTAGCATCAATCTCTGTGTGATTGTGGGAGGAAGTGCGGACCTTTATGAATTCTTTAGGTGTCTCCAGGGTGGTTTTACAAAAAAGATTGAGTTCACTTCTGCTTAGAAAGAAATGTCCCGAGTGTAATCTTGTAGGGCGTTAGTTCCAGCCATGAAGATGAATATAAGGGACATTTATGGGTAAGTTTTACTGTAGAGTAAAATACATAGGGAGATGATATACTTGCAGAGATATATGAGGCCCTTAGGACAAGTCCTGCTAACAACTGGTTAGGTCTGCGTATTAGGAAAAGGGGTGAGAAGGTTAGGGACTATGCTTTAGAATATTCTTTTTCCTTTTTTTTACCCGGATGCCCAGCTTGAGAAAAGTTAGTTCTTGAAATAAATCAAACCCTTGCAAAACTCTCCTCCCTCTGATTCTGATGTGGTTTTTCATCTGTTTCAGTTAACAAGGGTAGCAAACAACTCATGAAGTAGCAGGTGTGTGTGTGTGTGTGTGTGTGTGTGTGTGTGTGCGCGCGCGCGCGCGGGCTTGCTCTTGGGTGTGTTTGGTGAGTGTATGTTTCCTCTTCTTGGTCTGTGGGAGGGGCAGTTAATTTATAATATCACAATATAAAGGCAGAATGTTTAATTTGATTAATTTCAGTCAAGCACATATTTTTATTGATGTGAAAACAATATGGTTTTAGCTTAAATATCATTTTTCTTTTGTTCAAAATAATTAAGGAAACTGTAGTGTTTACTTCTAAGCTTTAGAGTCCTTTTTGCAATGTCATTTATTATGATGTGATTCTTAATGACAGAGAGCAGAAGGAAGTGTTCCAAGCATTTTACTGAAAACTAATTTCATTTTTTAAAGCAGTATTGAAATTATGGAAAACAAGCCAAAAATGCTCATTCCCCTTCCTAGCCACGGTCCAATTTCTACTTCTGCATGGATAGGATTTTCCACCATCATCCTCTTTACTGTTGAATTTCCTTCCCTCCCATCTTTTTAATTGTTGCCGCTGAGACGTCAGATGCTGCCAGATATGGCAGCAGACTTCAGATGTATTATTTAAAAGCATGGGCTTTGGAGTCAGACCTTGGGCAAACTGCTTCCTTTCACTGAGCCTCAGTTTCATTTGTAAAATCAGGATAATATTTCCTGCCTCTGTGGGTGGTGGTGACAAATCAGCAAGACGGTGCATCTGAAGTATGTGGTGTAGAGTCTGGGACATTCATATTTAGCTGATGGTAGCTTTTATCATCATTACTGTGCCCAGCCCACAGACCCCACGCCTGTGGCTTATCCCCATCTCTCACATCCACCATCTGTAGCAGGAGCTCCCGTTTCTATACTTGGTCTCTACCAGAGGACAGCTCCAAGTCAAGGAGGAGTCTTCCTTTCTTCTGCCTGGTGGGTGTGTGTGTGTGTGTGTAATGAGGAGGTGGGTTGGTGCGGAGCAGATCACTAGGGTAGGAGAGTGGTGGGGAGGACGTGGATACTAGGACTGCAGCAAGGACAGAAAGGAGAGGAGTTGTCCCATAGCCTACATTGCAACGCTCAGTGGAACTTGCCCTCAGTGTCATAAAATGGTGATTGAGTTCGGCATAACTGCGAGTGCAGTTAGGGTAGTCGGTACATCCGCATGACAGGCTGGGCCAGGTTCCTGTTCACCAATACAATTGTCATTTCTAACAGAAACAAACAAGTAAAAACAAAACCAGAAACCTCTTAGATGCAAACTGCCAAATCTTGAGATGCAAACTGCCAAATCCCCATGAATTTCTGCAACATACGTTTCAGCTTGCCTGCTCTTTTTTATCTTAACGGCTATGGAGTGATCCCTGTGGTCCAGGAGGACCTCTAGACCCTGGGGTCACTAGAACATGACCTGGGTAGCAGGAGCCTCCATAGGCTGCTGTGTGGAAGTATGAGGAGATCTTTCATCTTGAGAACATCCTTGTAAAGGTCTTTGCCATTGCATTGTAAGCCACCCTAGGGTTTCATTGGATAATATCCCATTGCTGAAGAACAATGGAGATTTTGATGGAACAGTAACTTTATGAGTGTGCTGCCTCAAGTAGGAGAGGATTGAAAATATTAAGAATTGTGAGCATGATGCATTCTTAAAAATATACTCTCACGTTTTTTGCTGGACGTTTGGAATCTGTATTGGAGTTTTTTTTTTACAAAGTTCATTTTAATATACATTTTTGGTAATTGTTTAAGATGCGTTCTCAAAAAACCTTAAAAAGGGCACGGAACATTCTTTTCTTCCCTCCCATATCATTCTTGTCTCCATTGCAAGGAGTCAAATCAGTAAGTTCAGTCCAGTTCAAAGAAGAGGGGGGCAGGGCACAAAACTTATAATGGTGTTACTGTGTAGATCGCAAAAGAATCTGAGGTTTGTTCAGCAAATATAATGGTGCATTGAGGTGTTGTGTTAATGTGGGGGGCCAGAAAATGAGCTCTGTGTGTAGCAAATCTATTAAGTGGCAGTTTAGCATTTAACCTAAAAATTAGGAGAAAGTTGATAAGTGCAGAGGAAGCATGAGACCCAGTTTGACACAGACCTTGCTAGGACGATGCTAGTGGGGTGAGGAAGGAGGACTGTGAGGAGAAGGGGATTCTGTGGTGTATTGGATGAAGGTGGGATGGCAAAACTCTCTCTCCATATAAACAGAAAATGGGCAGTTTTGTAGAAAAAGCAAAGCCTCAAGTATTTAAATGCATACTGGATCTATAAACTCTAGAAGTATAAAAAAGAGTTGATAGAGTGATTGGTAGCAAGTAAGGATCCCAATTCCATTCCCCCCCTCCACCTTAGGCTTGGTAGAAGGAGAAAACTGGTAAAAACTGGAGAAAACTGGTACTGTAGGTTTAGGAGATCTATGGGAATATTAGGAATGGATGAACTGATGGGATTTTAACATTTTATATACAGAAATAATGAGAACAGAATAGGCATAGTAGAAACAGCAAATAAACATGTACACAATACTGCTGGAAAAGTAAATCTCTGTGGATGAGAAATTCTTGCTCAATAATAATATTTTAGGGACACTATAGACCAGTGACTCTTAAACTTTTTTTTTTGTTTCATAATTTCTGAGAGAAACTGGTATAAACTATGGAATTCTTTTTCAGAAAAGTACACATTCCCATAGACATACATGGTTTTGCCTATGATTTCAGGAGTTTCTCAAACCTTATAGAACTCATCCCTGGGCCCTGGTTAAGAGTCTCCACCAAAGACCAACCGATCAGGGTCAGGATATTGAAATTCTATTGATATCACTGGAAAATTAGACCAAATAATAGTTATCAGGGAAACCATACACTGAGACTGGAAGATCTCACATATATACCTGTTTCTTTGGGCAAGAAGTTTAGGAATTAAGGAAGGAATGGAATTATACTGGATTTGGGCCCAAGATTAGACAGGGATTGGTGCAGGAAATTATCTGTGACTCTTGTAATAATGCTCACAACTCAATTACATTCAGCCTTCTGAAGGGGAGTAAAGGCAAAAAAAATTCTGCCATATTATTATTTAGTTTTAGAGAATGGAACTATGATCAAATCAATGTGTGCATGAAGTTAACATTGAAAGTAATATTTTTAAAAGTCTGTAACTTGTAGGAAACCTGGAAATGCTTTAAATGCATTAATGGAAGGGCAGGAAAATATGCCACATACCAAAGATTAGGAGCTCATATAAAAACTTTTGCATCCATCTCATAAAGTGTAAAAGAAGAAAAAGTTAGGGGTGTGTGTGGGGGGAAGGAGGAAAAAATTGTTCAAGTGAGAACAGGGAAGGCCTCCAAGTGTGACAGGTCAGGTGTAAATAAGTCAGACTGTAAAGGAATGGAAGAAACAGCACAAAAAGTACTGTCATCCAGAAATAAAAGCTTTTGTGTACATGAAAGGCAGAAGGTCCACTGGGGAATCAATGGGACTGCTTGATGATCAGGGCGCGAAAGATGTGCTCACGGGGAAGAAAGGAGATCTGGAGCCTCAATGATTTCTTTGCTTTGGTCTTTGTTGAAACACAGAAATTTCCACTGTCATCATGTCTTTTGAAGCAAAGAGGTGAGAGATGTAGTCTTAGATCAAATGGTGGTAAGGGAACCGGATGTTCTACCTGCTTGGCATGCTGAGTATAAGTAAATTGCTGAAACTTTGTGGCATCTGTTATAAGGGTCTGAAGAAGCTCAAGGGAATAAATGGCCCATGTGTAAGATAACTTATTGCACTTGTTTTTCACTCTTCATGAATTTCACTCTTGTTTCCATTCTGAGCTAGAAACCTGGTGAACATCTGCTGGTGAGTCTCACTCATATTGGTGAACTCCAAAAATTGTAGGATCATTGACCATTTAGTGTAATGAATGGAGAAAAACATTCTGTTTTCTAGAACCTATCTGAATGGTTGGCGAAGGCACAGAAGCACCAGGAAAAGAACAACAAATGTAACTTGTTTGGACTTTCAAGGAGTCAGTTACAAGTTTCACAACAAAGCTATTCCAAATCGTGTTGCCATGGCATTAGGAGGACGATTTTGTCACATGTAGGTATGAATGCAGGAAATGAAAGGAGGATGTATGAGCCTGCTGCTGATGGAGATGTGTAAACAGGGAGGCCCCTCCAGGGATTTCTGCTGGGTCTCTTTAGTAAATGTGTTTGTAGATAATCTGGAAGAGAAAGTCCACAATGAAATTTTGGAGGGTGCAGGCCTGAGCTCTTTTGGCCAGTGAAATTAAAAATCAGGAGGATCAAGCTTTTGAAAGATTGTGTAAGAGGAGAAGAAGGTGGCAGGGCACTCCAGTAGAGCTGCCCTTGTAGAATTGCCACTTGTAGAATTGTAGGCTCCAAAGGTTTAGAAACCTGCTTTCCTTTAGGAGCCAGGAAGGGAATTTGGCGCCATTGTCATTTCATCCTTCTGAGTAGGCCACATGTTGGAGGATCCCATGTGAAACGAAACCTCTGTGTCTGTGCGTTGTTTTGGTTTTGACTCTCCTATCTTAGAAAGGAACATGAGAAATAACCTGGTTTCAACTCCTGATACAGTCCCAAAAGATTGTTAAGGGGACCAAATTAAATATATGTAAAATTTCTCTGAACCATGGTCCATGGCAACTATTGAATGCAGAGTCTTGGGGGGAACCTGATGAAATTAGAATCTTTGTTGGAGGAAATCATTCATTCTCTCACCTGGCACAGGATAGTCTGTTCCAGATGCTGATCCAGCTTCTCTCCAACTCAACTACAAGGAACTTGCTTCATACCAAGAAGATGATTTAATTTTTAAATAGCCCTAATTGTCACTGAAGACTAGGCATTCATTCTAATGTCTGGGCCCCCTATTACCCATATCGACACCTTCCAGTCCCAGAATATCAGAATGTAAGAGAAGGTCCCAATATCTTTTTTTAATAATTTTTAATTTTTTTTTTAAACATATAATATATTATTAGCCCCAGGGGTACAAGTCTGTGAATCGCCAGGTTTACACACTTCACAGCACTCACCATAGCACATACCCTCCCCAAAGTCCATAACCCCACCATCCTCTCTCTACCCACCTACCCCCAGCCACCCTCAGTTTGTTTTGTGAGATTAAGAGTCTCTTATGGTTTGTCTCCCTCCCGATCCCATCTTGTTTCATTTATTCTTTTCCTATCCCCCAACCCCCCCCCCCCCCGTTGCATCTCCACTTTCTCATATCAGGGAGATCATGTGATAGTTGTCTTTCTCCAGTTGACTTATTTTGCTAAGCATAATATGCTCTAGTTCCATCCATGTTGTCACAAATGGTAAGAGTTCATTTCTTTTGATGGCTGCATAGTATTCCATTGTATATATATACCACTTCTTCTTTATCCATTCATCTGTTGATGGACATCTAGGTTCTTTCCATAACTTGGCTATTGTGGACATTGCTGCTATAAACATTTGGGTACACGTGCCCCTTCAGATCACTACATTTGTATCTTTAGGGTAAATACCCAGTAGTGCAATTGCTGGGTCATAAGGTAGCTCTATTTTCAATTTTTTGAGGAACCTCCATGCTGTTTTCCAGAGTGGTTGCACCAGCTTGCATTCCCACCAACAGTGTAGGAGGGTTCCCCTTTCTCCACATCCTCGCCAGCATCTGTCATTTCCTGACTTGTTCATTTTAGCCATTCTGACTGGTGTGAGGTGGTATCTCACTGTGGTTTTGATTTGTATTTCCCTGATGCCGAGTGATGTTAAGCACTTTTTCATGTGTCTGTTGGCCATGTGGATATCTTCTTTGCAGAAATGTCTGTTCATGTCCTCTGCCCATTTCTTGATTGGATTCTTTGTTCTTTGGGTGTTGAGTTTGATAAGTTCTTTATAGATTTTGGACACTAGCTCTCTATCTGAGGTGTCATTTGCAAATATCTTCTCCCATTCTGTCAGTTGTCTTTTGGTTTTGTTGACTGTTTCCTTTGCTGTGCAAAAGCTTTTGATCTTGATGAAGTCCCAATAGTTCATTTTTGCCCTTGCTTCCCTTGCTTTTGTTGATGTTCCTAGAAGAAGTTGCGGCGGCTGAGGTCAAAGAGGTTGCTGCCTGTGCTCTCCTCAAGGATTTTGATGGATTCCTTTCTCACATTGAGGTGAAGGTCCCAATATCTTAACAGTTGGTCCCCCTCAGTCTTGAAGTGATGGAACCTAAACTATCTTGCTGATTTTGGAAGAGTGACATATAAGAAGCTTTCTATGTGATGTAATGACTGTTGATAAACATCTTTATTTGCTTGTTTACTTGTTTGTTTAAAATCCAAGCTGAGTATTGGAGTGATTTCCATAGTCATAAGCAAATATACACATCTGCATCAGCTTTTCACTCTCAGGTTTATATCAAAATGTTGTCCTAATCCATCTGTTAATTCCTAAGATTGTTATTGATGTATTTATCAGAGATTACCATTAGTTCACTAACTCACAGCTATTATAATTACTTGCAAAATATGATTTGTGGACTAGTAACTCATGATATTTATCTATATTAATGACCAGCAGGCCACCTCACAGAATGTTCCTGGGCAGGGTGACAGCAAATGAGACAGGCTTGGGACTTAAATCCAGATTTTTCCTAAAACCAAGGAATCAGAAACCTCTTTGAAACTATGCCTGGTGTTTCAGTCATAGAATCTTTTAGGAAAAAAGAAAAAGGAAAAGGAACCATAGATACCTACAGAGATGATGGTATTTCACAAAATTTATCAAAAGCAGAATCTCTTGGGCTGATCCTTATACTTGAAACTATATCTTTTTCTTCCCACCATTCCTGGCCCCTTCTTCACCTATAAACATTTCTGTTAGTAGGAAGTCTGATCTCCTTTTCCTTTCCACCTTCCATGTAAATCTCAGGACTGTTTCCAGAAGTTGAAAAATGGCTACTTCACATGCTTCTTTTAGCCCTGATGCAACTGTGGTGAGATACATTTTGGTTCAATACTTGCACTTTCTTTTCTTTCTTACTTCCTAAAACTCATGAAATTATAAACTTAAATTGCCAGCTTGAGATGTGTCTCCACACATGTGAGTTCACAAAACATTGCCTTATTGATATTTTTGTTTGCATTATTTATTAGTGCGTCAGTTTTATTTTGATATATATATATATATTTATTTTATTTATTTATTTGACAGAGATCACAAGTAGGTAGAGAGGCAGAGAGAGAGGAGGAAGCAGGCTCCCCGCTGAGCAGAGAGCCCGATGCGGGGCTCGATCCCAGGACCCTGAGATCATGACCCGAGCCGAAGGCAGAGGCTTTAACCCACTGAGCCACCCAGGCGCCCCTCATTTTGATATTTATAAGCTCTTCATATGCATGACCGTCTTGACCTTCCACTGTTTAGCATTCATTATTAGCTCCTAGTACTCATCCTACCTTCAGGTTGATTTAGTCCATTTCCTGTATTGCAACTGGCAGTCCTGTAGAGCAGGGGCTGGCAGACTGTGGCCCATGGGTCAAATCCAACCTGTACTTGATTTTATGAGGTAAGCTATGAGCTAAGAATAGTTTTTTACATTTTTAAATGGTTAAAACAAATCAGGTAAATATTATGTAACACATGAACACGCGGGTATTACATAACACAAGAATATTATGTACAATTTAAATTTCAGTGTTCATCAACAAAGTTTTATTGAGTTGTAGATGTGGTCATTTGACTATTATTATCTATAGCTGCTCCTGTGCTATAGCAGAAGAGTTGTGACAGAGACTATACTCCCTGCAAAGCTGAAAATATTTGCAGTGGGCCATTTGTAGAAAAAGTTTGCTGCCCTTTCTTTAAAGTGTCTTCTGGGCACCTGGGTGACTTGGTTGAGTGGCCAACTCTGTTGTGGCTCAGGTCATGATCTCAGGGCTCTGAGTTGGGTCTCTGTGCTCAGCAGGAAGTCTGCTTGAGGATTCTCTCTTTCCCTCTCCCTCTGCCTCAGCCCCCTCTCATGCATTTACTCTATCTCTCAAATAAATAATTAAATCTTAGGAAAAAAATTGGAAGTGTCTCCAAAGATCCCATCATTATCACTCTCTATACCCCTTGGACCCTTCTGTCTCAGTTACAGCTTAAATTTCATTTCCATCATGATCTTCCAAAATTGTTCTTTACCTGTATGTGTGATGGGCAGCATCTCTGATAGCTTTATGTATATTGTTTTGTCTTTAAAAATTTTTTTTTGGTAAATATAGTCTTTTTAAGGGCAGGAAGCATGTAATATGTTTAGCAACATAGTGCTCAGCCAAGGATTAAGAATATAGTGCTCGATTCCTACTTGAGACTTGCTTAATTGAATTGAATTTCTTTAAAGTGGGACCCTCCAGAGTTCATAGAAGGAGCCACAGTGGGGAAGACAAGATTTTGATACAAATGAATTTTGTGATTAGTGCTTTAATTGGGGTTTTACCAAGAACTGTGGGAGTCCAGAAGAGCAGATAACCAGAAGAGTCAGAAAAGGATTTGTATAGGATATGAATTTTGATTTAAGTCTTGAAGCCTGGGTAGAAGTTTGGTAAGTAAGAGGGAGAATGGGGAGAAGAGGGCTTTAGCATTCAAACCTGTGTGCCTACTAGGTGTGGACCAATGGATGCATGAGGGAGACCTCCTGTTCCCTTCCTTCCCCATACAGGAATGAATACTGTCCTAATCTGGTATTATCGGTATCATGAATACTTTTAGCCTTGTATATACATATATCTTTTTTTTTTTTAGATTTTATTTATTTATTTGACAGATAGAGACCACAAGTAGGCAGAGAGGCAGGCAGAGAGAGAGGGGGAAGGAGGCTTCCTGCCAAGCAGAGAGCCTGATGTGGGGCTCGATCCCAGGACCCTGAGATCATGACCTGAGCTGAAGGCAGAGGCTCAACCCACTGAGCCACCCAGGCGCCCCTGTACATATATCTTTAAAGAATACATAGTACTATTTCAGGTACTGATATATCATTTTGAAAATTGCCTTTTTATCTTTCATTTTATGTTTTATATACATTAGCACATACAGTTCTAATACATTCATTTCCAGACCCTACATTATTCCATTCCATGAAATGGCACAGTATTTACCATTTACGTGCTACGATGTTTAGATTGCTTTCCCATTTTTTACATTTACTGTAAAATGTAAGCATTTCTTAGATTTTTGTTGTTGTTCATATGTCTGAAATTCTCTGGAACCTAGACCTGAGAGTAGCATTATTGGGCTATAGGTATGTATATCTTCAACTTTGCCTGAATTAATATAAATAGATTTTCTAATATTACATCATTTTTTGCATTCCCAGGAAAACCTATGGATTTATTTTCCTAGAGTTTTACATCTATTTTACATTATAAGTAAGCTGGCATAGAACTTTCTTTTCTCATGTTGTTCTTGTTTGGTTTTTATGTAAATTTCATGACACGAGAGAGAAAATATCCATCCCTTTGCCATTCTCTAGATTAGAATTATCTATATATTACAAGTTTTATAGAAACAGTTTACTAGGCCAAGTGGGCCTAGTAGTTTTTGGATGGGTAGATTTTAAACTACAGCTTTTTAAAAAAGATTAACAATTTATGTATGGATTTTCTATTTCTTTTTAAGTCAGTTTCCTCAGTTACATTTTTTCTATAAATTTGTTCATGTAATCTAAGTATTCTAATTTCTTCTCATAAAGTTAAGTATATTATCCCATAATTAAACACACACACACACACACCTCCGTTGTACCTATTATTGCTTTCTTCTTTTCATTCCTAACATAGGGAAAATAACTATAGGGTAGTGAATGAAAGCACAGACTGTGTAGCCACATTTTCTAGGCTTGAATTCAGGTTACACAATTTTCTGGTTATGTGACCTTGAGAAAGTTATATAACTTCTCTGTGCTTCAGGTTCTCAACTAAAAAATGATAGTAAAATAGCATCTACCTTACAAGCTATACTTAAAATTTTATAATATAAAAGCAGGTATACACACATAATACCTATATATACACATATTTGCATATACACACATGTTCATATATGTTCATGTATCTTATATGCACATATATGTGCACACATATACATCATTATGTATAAATACAGATGAAATCTATTGATTTATGAAATATCCTTAAAGTTCTAGATTTCTTGAGTAGTCATTTATGATTTTACTGTGGCTATTCTAGTCTATTTTTGACAGCTAATTTTTGAGTTCTTGGCTGGTTCTGGTCTTGGGTACTTGCTTGAAGATCATTCATGTTTCTGTTACCTACATTTTCTGTGCTTAGAACTATCTCATCATCTCTGACTTTATTCACTGTACCCCCGTTTAATATTTAATATTTGCTAAGATCCCAGGACAAACTATCTACCAGGATTAATAATAATTACATGATTTTTTTATGCTTAGGTATTTTGTAGAAACATTTTATTTTATATAAAACAGTAAATTGATTTCTCTTAAGATCTGGATTTCTTATTTAGTTTTGCCTATAGAAATCCTTTTTGGATTGTGTAGGCATAATGCATGTGAGGAGGTGATCATTTTTTAT
>RCUC01065410.1:0-53192 GCA_003697995.1 Taxidea taxus jeffersonii
AGAGAGAGAGAGAGAGGCAGGCAGAGGCAGAGGGAGAAGCAGGCTCCCTGCCGAACAAGGAGCCCGATGTGGGACTCGATCCCAGGACACTGGGATCATGACCTGAGCCGAGGGCAGCTGCTTAACCAACTGAGCCACCCAGGCGTCCCAACTTATGGAATTCTTTAGCTGAAGAATATCAATGAAAAGATTAAGCATTGTCTATTTTTAAAAATATTTTATTTACTTATTTGACAGAGAGAGACACAGTGAGAGAGGAAACACAAGCAGGGGGAGTGGGAGAGGGAGAAGCAAGTTTCCCACCAAGCAGGAAGCCTGATGCGGGGCTCGACCCAGGACCCTATGATCATAACCTGAGCCAAAGGCAGACGACCAATGACTGAACCACTCAGGTGTCCTGATTAAGAATCTTCTAAAGAGACAGTTACATCAGGGCCACCCATGATTATAAAATATTTGTTATAACAATTACTGTAGGGCACCTGGATGGCTCAGTCAGTTAAGCTTCTGCCTTTGGCTCAGGTGGTGATCCCTTTGGGCTCCCTGCTCAGCGGGGAGTCTTCTTCTCCCTCCTCTTGTGCCTGCCAGTCTCCCTGCTTGTGCTCTCTCTCTCTCTCTGTCAAACAAATAAATAAGTAAAATATTTTAAAAATTACTGTAAATAGGATAAATTCGAGTGTTAAAAGAAAATGATATTGACAATCTCATTCTAAAATTCATATGAAATTGCAGAAGAATTAAAATGGGAAAAATAACTCTGAAAAGGAACAAAGTTGGAGGGCTAGCACCACCTGATTTAAAAAAAATGACTATAAAGTTACAATAATCAAAAAAACTGGCATTGGTGGAAAGATAAACAGATCAATCAGCAGAACAGAATATAGAGGGGCGCCTGGGTGGCTCAGTCAGTTAAGCATCTGCTCAGGTCATGATCCCAGAGTCCTAGGATCCAGCCAGAAATCCGGCCTTTGGAGTCCGTTTCTCTCCCTCTCCCTCTGCTCCTGCTCATGTGCTCTCTCTCACTCACTTTGTCTCTCAAATAAATAAATAAAATCTTTAAAAAAACACAGAATATAGAGTCCAGAAATAAGCCCACATATATAAGATAAGGATAACTGCAGTTGCCTAACAACATCTTTTCCAACAAATGGTACTAGAATAATCGGCATCTGTATGTAAAAAGAAAAAAAAAAGAATGTGAATTTATACCTCCCACTATCTAGAAGAATTAACTCAAAATGGATCAAAGACCAAAATGTAAAGTCTAAAACTATAAAACTTATAAAAGAAAACATAAGACAAGATATTTGTAACCTTGGGCTAGGTGAAGACTTCTTAGAGACCTCACCAAAAGTATGACCCATAAAAGTAAAAATTGATTAGTTGGACTTCATTGATATCAAAATCTTCTGCTCTTCAAAAGACAGTATAAAGAGAATGAAAAGGCAAGCCAGAGACTCAGAGAAAACCTTCACAAAGCAAGAATCATCTGATAAAGGTATTGTATCCAGAATATATAAGAGCTCTCAAAACTCAATAAGAAAAACAAACAAATCAATTTAAAAATGGGCAAAAAATTATTTTTTAAAAATATTTTATTTATTTATTTATTTGACAGAGAGAGCAAGAGAACACAAGCAGGGGAAGCGGCAGAGGGAGAGGGAGAAGCAGACTCCCCGCTGAGCAGGGAGCCCAATGTGGGGCTCCATTCCAGGACTCTGAGATCATGACCTGAGCTGAAGGCAGCTGCTTAACCAACTGAGCCACCCAGGAGCCCCCAAAAGGGGCAAAAGATCTAAACAGATACCTTACCAAAGAAGATATATTGGTAATAAGTAAGTACATCATTAGGGAAGTACAAATTAAACCCACAATGAGACACCACTGCACACCCATTAGAAGGGCTAGGGGTGCCTGGGTGGCTCAGTGGGTTAAAGTCTCTGCCTTCAGCTCGGGTCATGATCCTAGGGTCCTGGGATCGAGCCCCACCCACATCGGGCTCTCTGCTCAGCGTGGAGCCTCCTTCCCCCCTCTCTCTGCCTGCCTCTCTGCCTACTTGTGATCTCTGTCTGTTAATTAAATAAATAAAATCTTTAAAAAAAAAGAAGGGCTAAAATTAAAAAGACTCACCAACTGTTGGTGAGGACACGGAGCAATTGGAACTCACACACTATTGGTGGGAATGTGAAATAGTACAACCACTTTGGAAAACAGTTTGACAGTTTCTTAAAAAGTTGAACCTACAACTATTCTATGATTCAGCCATTCCACTCCTAGGTGTATTTAACCAAAAGAAAAGGGCATATATAGCTATGGAAAGATTTGTACATAGATGTTCATAGCAGCTTTGTTTGTAACAGCCAAACATGGGGTGGGAGAAAGCCACCAAATATCCATCAACTGATGAATAAATAATGTGTGGTATCTCATACAATGGAATGCTACCTAGCAATAAAAAAGAATGAAATATGGATATGTGTAACAGCATGGACAGATCTTAAATATGCCGAATGAGAGAAACCAAACAAAAAGAGAGTACATATGGTATATATGATTCCATTATATAAAACTCTAGAAAATGCAAACTATTACAGTTAGTAAATAAACCCTAGAGCTCTAATAAACAGAATAGTAAATATAGCTAACAATATTGTATTATAATCATCAAACTTGCTAAGAGACTAGAGTCTCTTAATCCCACACAGTCTTGAATTGCTCTTTAATCACTAAAAAGAAAGGATAATTATGTACCATGACAGAGGTGCTAATTATCACTACAATGGCAACCATATTACAATATGCAAATAGCCCACTGTGGGGCTAAGTGCATGCGTATTACTACAGCTCTAGAATTGGGTTTAGATCCTTCAGAGCAGGAGGCTGGGCCTGCTGTGGTGGTTTTTGTTTGGTTGGGTGTTTTTTTTTTTTTATTAGTAGGGCACCAAGAAAGTGGTCACCTAATGTAATGAGACAGGTGTTTTCTGTGCACGGATTCTCACAGAATCAGCAGACCTGAACTAGCCTCTTTTATCCTCTGGGGGCATTATGGGAAAAAGACAAATTATCTACTAAATCTATGTCTAAGTACCTCCTTGCTATCAGGTCATCAGGAATTTGGGGAGGTTAAGACTAATTGCCCACTCTCCCATCCTCCAAGGCCTAGCAGTTCTAACCTGAGGGGCGGAGACCAACGGACAGAGTGAAGTGGCTCAGGGGTGGTCCATGGGTGGTCCAGTCCTTCCTGGGCAAACACAGTCCATCTGATAACAGATGGGACCTCCAAAGTACTTTCTGGGAGGCCTTGAATGGGATGGTGCACAGCTCCTTGGGAACTCTTCTGGGCAAACACAGGCCCAGCTCCAACCCGAAGCCTCTGGGCATTGGACAAGAATGGACGCATCATCAAATTCTAGTAAAAGGAGGGAAAGAGTGAGTAGTGGTTGGTCAGCTGGCTCCCAGAATTCTACACTCAGCAGGGTAATAACAAGAGACCAATGGTTGCTAAATTCTTGTCCAGGGTGCAAGGCCTTTGAGTACTTCTCTCAAAGGAACTAACTTCTTATTCCTGCAGCAAATGATACTTAAGATGAGAGTGGTGAAGGGATAAAGACGGCAATGTTAATAAAAAACATCAAGGGCTTGATTTTTGCTCTTCAGGGCACCACTGCTGCCACTCAGAAAGGCTACTCCATACACACATCTTCTCCAAGTCCCCTCCTTCTCCTGTGTGATGACAGACTTAACAAAGGGGTAGCAAAAAGATAAGGAAACTCCCTCTCAGTTTCAGAATGGGTATGGCAGGCCTTGCCAATGCTGCCAGAGAAGCGATAGCTCCCTGGAGTTGGCCAAGTCAAGGCTGTGTGAAGGGAAGTGACGACAACAACAGCCACGGGAATAACAACAGCTCACACCTGTGGGGCAGTAACTATGTGCCAGGCACCGTGCTGACCGCTTCATGTGCAGTACTTCACTGAGTCCTCTTGCGACCCTGTGAGGTGGGCACTAGAATCCAACACGGTTACGTGACTAGCCCATACTCACACAGTCAGTAAGCAATAGGTCTGGAATGAGAACACAGAGAGCCTGTGCTTCCCACCACGCCCCCTCCAAGACAACGCAACTTCTCTGGAAGGATACTGGGTTAGGCTGGAAGAGGAAAAGAAGCTTCAGGAAGGGCAGATGGACTGAGAAGCAGGAAGTTACCAGCACTGAGACAATAAAATGGTCCATCAGGAAAGTGGGAACCTAAGGCAAAGCTTGCTCAGCCTGGGCAAGCTGCTTAACCTCTTTCTTGTTGGTTTAAGAAATGTTCCAGCACTTTCCCTTGCAGACCCTCCTGCATGAAACACCTTTCTCTGAGCCTCCTTCTCCTCCTATAGAAGGCTGGGGTCTCTGCCAAAAAACTCACCTTAGGACATGATTTCCCAGCCAAGAAGTCAGGGCACTCCGTGTGTCCCTGTGGTGTTGCAACGTGCTGGGGAGGGGGCAGGGAAAGAGGGCAGTGAAAGAGGGAAAATGATGCGGGGGAGGGGAGGATATGTGGGTGTCCGGGTGTTTTTCTCCAGTGAAACGCAACAAAAGCCAAGTTCCCCTCTACACTCAGTCATGGGAGACACAGAAGTAGCAGAGCAAATACATGGCTAGTCCTGGCCCTTGCCCGGGTGGTCTGGGCAGAAAACATATGGGACTCTCTAGACTCATGGGTTCCCAACTGGCTGGAGAAAGGAAAATCTCTGTCCTCCACCTGAACCCCCCGGCTCTCAGAGAAATCCCAGAACCCTGGGGAAAGGCAGGACCCAACCAGCCCACGCCTACTCTGAACACCACTGGTGCATCAGTTTTCCTGTCCCTTTGATGCCCTCTATCTCTCTTCCCCTCTCTCCACCCACCTCCTCCAGGGCCTGTGGGCCAGGGGGGACTCAAAATGAAATCCCCTCAGCTTGGGTGGCAAGGAAGCCTGTCTACCCTTTGTGTCTTATCCATACACGCAGGGCTCCCTGGGCTCCCGGTCTGGGCCGGCCACTTTCTATCTCCTGGAGTGGAGATGGGGGAGGGGGGGGCGTTTGCACTGAGCCACCCACACTGGCTGACCTGTTCTTTTATGTGCCATGCATTTGCCAAACAATTATCCAGGCTTCGAAGGTCAGTCTGTGGACAGGGAAGACAGAGAAAGTAGTCTTTTCTCCCTCTTCCGCCCAGCCAAATCTCCCCCCCGCCCCCCCCCCCCCCCCCCCGCTTCAAGGTCTAGCACGAGCCTCGAGCCTCACAAAGCCTTCCCTCCCTCCTCCAGCTGCCGACCTCGGAGCTCTGGCCGCCTCTGGCCCCTGCTCTGAGGAGCACAATTAGCACCTGACCAGCCACTGACCTGGCTGCCTGTCCTCGCCTCTGATTGTTTCAGTGTCTTAGTCATCTTTCCCTCACCACCTCCTTCGTTTGTCTCCTCCACAGTGCCTAGCACAGGTTGGGCACACAGTAGGTGTTAATAAATGGCTGTTGAATTGAAACTCAGCAGCCCCTGTGAGGTCAGAGCCCTCTCGAGCACCCCGACCAGCAGTTCCTTGGCAACAAGCACTGGGGCCTGAGCTAGAGGGCATGACTGACTCGGCCACTATTACTGGCCATGCGAGGCTCAGCGGCCAGAGATTTGCAGGCAGGTTGGTGTTGATGAGAAAAGCCCCTGACCTCTAGGAAAGTGCCCACGGGATTCTGGGTACCTCGGATGAGTTTCCTTTCTCCCCTGCAGAACTAGTTTTCAGTCTGAGAACCTCAAAGGGAATAAATTGGCAGTGAAGCCAGAAACCTTTTTGCAGCTTAGAAATCCTGGAGAGATAACCAAGGCCAGGTTGGGGTCAGACCCAAGCTTGAGAAGAGAAGGCTGCCCAAAGCCCTTCCCAGCTCCACAGGGGACCTCCAGGAGGTGGTGGGGGTGTGCCAGAGGGCTAGAGGGGCGTTTGGGGGTGGCACTAAGTAATGCTATCCTGCCCCGGCACCCAACAAATCACCACACCTGCAGTCCACCAAGCAAGCAGGTCTCCCTTTCCTGGTCATTCACCCAATTCCCAAAGCAGTTCAGGCGGTGCATCCAGACCGGAACCCAGCCAGGGTCCCCAGGCAAGGAGAAGCCTCCACGGCTAGGATGCCCAGCTCCCCACACTAGCTCAAGTATTCCGGCCTGGCTTCGAATTATGGTTATTTGTATAGATGACCTAGATGCTCTCCCTGTCTCCCTCCCACACCCTGCACCCCAACTCTGGCCTACAAGAGAAGCTATACACAGTCCTGGAAGGCATGTGACATCTTCTTCACTTCCATGTTTTCTCACTGCCACTTCAGGGATGCCTGCTATCGGGACGGCACTTGGCAAATGTTTGTTGAGTGGAACGAACTTTAGGCACTGTATCAGATAATACCATCCCGCCGGTTCGTGCTCACTGTGTGCCATATACCGTTCTAATAAATAGCTTATGTGTACTGACGGATTTGATCTTCAGAGCACCCTAATGAGGCAGGGCTCACTTGACAAATGGGGAAACTGAGGCATACAACTGACTAGGATCACATAGCTAAGTAAATAACAAAGCTGGGTTTAGACTCAGACAGTCTGGCTCTAGGGATGGAAGGTAAAATGAGAAAGTTGGGGGTAGGGTGGGGGGTGGCAAGGCCCAAGGCCAAGCTTCGGAGCAGGGATTTCCCTGGGAAAGCAATCCCCTCAGGCTGCACCTGGCTGGGCCTCTTCAGGGACAAAAGCTCTGAATTTTGCAGGCTAGGGGCATTTTGGATAGTCTATCAATCAGGCCTATGAATGAAAGACCACAGCACCCTCATTTTTAGATCCCAACACAGGACAGAGAAGACAGAAGCCACTGTGCCACCACTTAGCACTAGGCAGGGGGAGAGTGGATTTCAGGCCCCCAGCTTGTCCAGGGGTGGGCGCCAGTTCCTGAGCAACCATCGAGCAAACAGTGCAGCAGTGGGAGGAATGCCAGACATAGTTGCAAACAAGCCACTCCTTCGGCTCACAGCTAGAGGCTGGGTGAGGGTGGCAAGGTGGAGCCTGCTCAACGCCCCCCCCCCCAACATCTCAGGCTTTGAACAGAACCCAGCCCCAGAAACAAGCACATGCAAGGCAGCCCCTTCTCCACACCGGCCAGGATAAAAAGTCCTCCAAGATAGTTAAGTCTTTCACTTAACTCAGGACAGCTCACCCGCTAGGCTGTTTCTGCTCTGGGTCCACTGAATCAATGGTTGTTGAGAAAGTGCCTTCTAACCAGTAAAGCCCTGTGTAACTGCGAGGAGGGATTTGCATTCTTACCAGGCATACGTGTTCCCTAGGCACTTTTAGTGCCAAAGTGTCCTGTCTCCCCCAAGGGGAGAGCTAGATCTCTTCCCTTCACCCCTCTCCAACCTGGCACTCAGGCCAGGGGTCAGCTTGCAGGGGGTGAGTCCCTGATGGGCGTGCCCACCAGCTGTTGGGGCCAAGCAGTGGTGGCTCAGGCCCTGGGGTGGTGACCTCACTTCCGCTCCTACCTCCCCACCTCCCTAGCACTCCTCCCATTTGAGGCCCCACCAGGCCAAAATCGAGAAGTCCAAGGTTAACTGTTCCTCCCCACTTTAAGAGCTAATTAAAATGATTAGCCACAATGAACTGTCAAACATTAACCAGAAGAAGCTGCAGGACCAGACAGGCCTCTATCTCCGGGCAGGGGGATGAGGGGCAGGAATCAAATTGCCATCAAATCCCATGGTGGGGTGGGGGGGGGACAGCCAGGGAGAACCTGGCTGTGCCGAGGTACCAAGGGGTCAGGAGGTGACTCTTGTCAGGAAGGCCATGTCCCTACACACAGTCCTGAGGGAAGGGCGGCAGAGTTAGGGTGCGGTGGAGGCACCAGACATTCGTAAAACAGATACCGCCTCAGCAGTTCCCCAAAACAAGGCGCTGCCGGCATGGCACCCCGCGCTGTGAGGCTGCTCAATCCCCTCGCCGGCAGCAGAGGAGGGAACAGAGAGGCGGGAGAAACCGGGAGAGCGGGAACGCGGGAGCGGGAAGGCTGGCGTCTTGCTCACACGGAAACTCTGGCCCCTGCCAAGAGGTCTCTATTTTGGCGATCCGATTATCCAAGTCATAGGTGTGCGTGTGTGTGTGTGTGTGTGTGTGCGCGCGCGCGTGTGTTTTACACCAGTGAGTGTGTGTTTTACACTAAGGCGCCTGGCCCCAGAGGCGCTAGGGGCCGCCCAATCAATCTGGCAGCCCCGCTACCTCACGGTCTGACCTCCCGCCCTCGAGCACCGAACTTTCGGGGACCTTCTGTCACGATAGGCTCTGTCACGGAACCCCAGCGCCCGGGGCGCGGGAAAACCTGCCTCCCACCCTGGCTCGGGAATTCGATTCCGTTTTTAACCCCGGCTCAGAAGCCCGAGTTCCCCAACACACACGCGGTGGGGCGAGGCAAGGGCGGGACTCAACACGCCGCGGCTCTCCCACCATTCCCTGGGCCCCCAACCCCGACACGCCGGGGCCCCAGCGTCCCGGATCCCGCCCTCAGGCAAACTTTTCGAGGTCCCCGAAGGCTCGAAGAAGCGGCGCCATCGACGTACCTGAGACCGAGTGGGCTCGGTCGCCGGGCTGAGGTCGGTCGCTGCGGTCCCCTCCCCGCTCCGGGGGCCCAGGCGAAGGTCCCCAGCTGCCTCCCGCCCTCCCCCAGCCCGCCTTCTCCCCTCGGAAGCCGGGCTGGGCCAGTGGCGCCGGGAACTCGGCGCCGGCGAAAGGAGAAGTGGAAGTTGAGCGCGGCGCCCGGTCGGTCCCCGCGGCCGCCGGGGCCACCGTCCCCCTTCCTCCTTCCCTCCCTCTTTCCTCCCTGCCCGCCTGCCCCCGCGGCCCCGCGCCCGTGACTCACCTCGGCGCCGGGGCAGGCTGGTCCGGGCGGGCGAGGCGCAGGGCTCTCCCACACGTCGCGCCGCCAATGGCAAGTTGGAGGGCGAGATGCAAATACCAGGTGAGACGGCGGCGCCCCTGATAAAACGACTCCGGGGGGCGGGGTGGAGTGCGGGGGGAGCTGGGTGGCCGCCAGGGAGGGCCACGCCGAGGGAAGGGGCGGCGGGGGCGCCCGGGGAGGGGGCGCGAGCCGGCGGAGACCTGCACTGAGACACCCGAGCGAAAGGGGAAATTGCACTAGAGACACACACGTCCCCGCAGGCGGCGGCTGGGGCGGGCGCGAAGGAGGCAGGGCGGGAGGGAGGGAAGAGCCGGAGGGAGGGACCGACGGGAGGGACCGCGGGCGGGCGGGCGGGGTGGGTGAGGGAGCGAGGGAGGGACGAGGCGTCTTGGTGGAAACAGCGCCCCTCCACCCCTGGCCCGCCGCGGTCGCCAGCACGGCAGGGGGAGCCGTGCCAGGGGCCCGTGCGGCCTCTCCTTCCCCTCACGGCTCGCTCGCCCCCGAGGACAGCAAGAGCAGGGCCCCTGCAGAGCCCACGTCGCGCACCCCTTTCTTGGTCCGCGCCCCTCAGTCCGCTAGCACGCGGCGGGTGCCAGGCTCCTAGGCTCCCTGTCCGGGGCCCTTCCCGGAGGGAAGCCCCCACACAAGGCCTGGGAGAGAAATCTACTCCGGGCACCCTGGATGGCTATGTCCAGCCCCCCCTCGGCCTGCACACAAACCGGTGGGCTTGAAGCCTTTGGCCCACACCATTGCACTCCAGATTATTGAGCGCCTGCTGTGTGCGGACCTGACGGGAGGGCCAGGGCGGGCGGAGCAGGGGGTGTGAGGCCAGGAGATGCCCAGAGGATACAGTTCAGGGGCTAGATGCCAAACACTGCGGAATCCTGGGCCAAATCGTGTACTTGATAGTGACTGGAGAGTTTGGGGGACTTCTTAGGGAAGTAGAGCCTGGGGCTCCCAGTGGGGGAGACCAGACAGAAATGAATCAGAGGAAGGGCTGGGTTTGGGGGGAGCGGGGCTGCCACAGAAGGTGCAGAGGCAGCCAGAGTTGGGGTACTGGGGAAAAGCTCGTGCACCTCTTCTTTCTGAAGCTGTGAACCCCAGTCTCCCATGCTATCTCCCCCTTGCCCTCTCCTCTGACCTGCCTCGGCATCCATACAAGCTCCCACACTCCACCTGGTCCCACAGCTAGGAGGCTCTATGAGGGAGATGGCTGGAAATAGTCACTTCTTATGGTTCTACATAGTCTGGAGGAAGAGCCCATCTAATCCTCAGCCCTGGCAGCTCCTTGGCAGAAAGCAGGAAAGCTGAAGGGGCCCCAAAGGAGGAAGGCCCTTTGAAGGGCAGGGTGGCCAAAGGGTCTGAAGTTCAGGGACCTGCTCAACCACCAGCATCTGCCTGCTTCCCCAGCCTTGGGAAAGGATGGTCTCTGGCACAGGACTAGGGGACAAGAAAGGTGGTGGATGATGGCAGTGAAGGCAGCTGCAGATTATGGTTTTCTGGGGAAAAACCTAGGGGTTGGACTGGGGCACTGGCCCTTGAGATATCTTGCCTACCTATAGCCAAGTCCCTGAAATAAGCACCAAGAGCAGATTTCCATTTTTTTTTCTTTTCTAAGTGGACATGCTTTCACCAGGGGATTCCTGATCCTGGAACCTCACCATTCTCTGCTGGTCTCTTGTCCATGAGGGTCCCCTCTTGAAATCGTGGTAGGTCCCAGCCATCCCTAATCTCCCTTTATCTTGGCCTTGAGACTCACTAATAGATAAAAACACATATATTTTTCCATTTTTCTAAGAGTTTAGTGGTCCCTAACATCAGACAGAACTGGTTTCCTATTCCAGCTGCACCATTTACCAGCTGTGTGTCTTTGGGCAAGTCACTTAAACTCTCTGAGCTTCACTTCCCTTATTTTTAAGTTGGGGATAATAAGAACCTACATCGAATAGCTGTGATGATTGGGTGCCTGGGTGATTCAGTTAGTTAAGCATGCGACTCTTGATTTTGGTTCAAGCCCTGATCTCAGGGTCGTGAGGTTGAGCCGTGTCCAGCTCTGCTCAGCGCTGAGCATGAAGCCTGCTTAAGATTCTCTGCCCCTTCCCCCCATCCCTCTCCAGAAGAAAGCAAGCAAGCAAGAAAGCAAGAAAGAAAGAGGGAGGGAGGGAGGGAAGGAGGAAGGAAGGAAGGAAGGAAGGAAGGAAGGAAGGAAGGAAGGAAGGAGGGGCTGGCTGCAGGGGCGCCTAGGTGGCTCAGGCAGTTGAGCATCTGCATTCCGTTGAGGTCATGATCTTGGAGTCCCAGGATGGAGTCCTACATTGGACTGCTCCTGCTCAGGAGTCCTAGGATCCTGCATCGGGCTCTCTGCTCAGCAGGAAGCCTGCTTCCCCCTCTCTCTGCCTGCCTCTCTGCCTATTTGTGATCTTTCTCTGTGTGTCAAATAAATAAAATCTTTTTTAAAAAGTGAAAAGAAAGGCTGTGATGACCATTGAATGAGATAACCTGTGTCTACAGCAGTGGTGCCTGGTGCCTAAGAAGCCGTCAATCAATGTTAGCTACCTTCAGCAGCATCTTCATCCATGTTTCAACTTTTCTCAACCCCAGCTCTCAGAAGAATGTCTGATAAGGCCAGGCCAGAAGCTGCTGAGGGCTAATGGTGGATCCCTCCTGAGAGTGTGGTTTAAACCAGAGCTGAAGCCTCAAGGCACAGAAAAGCCAGAGGAGAGGTCTCCTTCTTGGGAAGGGCAGGGGGAGAGGGCACCGCGCCAACCAGCTAACAGGTGACCAGTGTCTGGCCCGAGTACCCGCCAACAATCTGGAGCCCACCTGTGGGAATCCCATAAGTTCCCACCTTCCCCAGCCACTGAAAACTAACCACAGCCCCAGGGTCTGGGAATTGTGGCCAAAGCAAACCCCATCCCCCCTTGATGAAAGTCTTGTGCTGACCTCGAGCTGGGGAGCCGTGGGCCGCAGCAGTGACGTCCTCGGCTCCATGGCTCCAGGTCAGCCAGGCTGCCCTTCCCGATGACCTTGCTGCTCCTCAGCCCGCCAGCCCTTCCCCACCCGGCTCCCTGCTCTTCCATTTGCCCACTGAGTGAGCCCCAGCCAGGTGGGGCCCGGCCGACTGAGATCACTACTCCTGACGACAGCCACGCTGTCTCTGCCAATGGCTCAGTTCCTGACTTGGCAGGAATTCCCCTTCTCGAGTTGCCCATGGATGCCCAGGCTGTGCTGCCCCATCCAGTGTGCACTCTCAGCCTCTCTCCTTCCAGCCTGTCCCCACCCCAACTCCAATTCAGTCCTCTCAAGCCTCAGAACCTGGGTCCTTCCAAGAGCAGAGGGCCTCCTGGCTGCCCATAGCCTGTGCAGGGCCAGCTCGCTTGCCACTCCTGGGTTCAACCTGCCTTTCCACCTTGGCAGCTTTCTCAGCCCTTCTTTGTCCCCTCTTTCAAGCAGTGCCTATGTTCCTCTGCAAACCACCCCAGGTTCTTTGGAGACAAGGTAGCTGGTTGCTTCCCCCCACCTCCCTTAACCCCTTGGCCTCAGCAAATTCTATTCGAACCTGTGGCTAGAACAAAACACCACAGTGCCACAGATTCTGTAGCCATGGCCCTTACTTTCCACTACAGACACAAGCTAGAAAAGTCACCCATCAATCAGACTTTCAGAATGAGAAGCATATTCAAAAGCCCAGAGAGAAGTTATAGTTTAAAAGAAAGCCTCCCACCTTCGAAGCTGAGAAGCCCCTTGTAATCCTTTCCATCCAAAAAGCAACCATTCCTTTGTTGATGTTCAGTAACTCTGGATTTGCCTCTACTGGGCTTACACGACAAGACCCTAGAAAGCTCCAAATGGCAAACAGAAATCTCTACATCCCAGGTGGTGACTGGGCATCATAAAAAGTGTTTCTTCTAAAAAGATTGTTGGGTAGCAGGCTCCTGGATGGCTCAGTCGGTTAAGCATCTGCCTTCGGCTCAGGTCATGATCCCATGTTCCTGGGATCCAGTCCCACATCTGGCTCTCAGCGGGGAGCCTGTTTCTCCCTCTGCCGCCCCCCCACCCCCGCTTATGCTCTTTCTCTCTCTCTCTCTCTGACAAATAAATAAAATGTTTTTTTTTTTTAATGGTTGGGTAACTGTGAAAGATAAGAATCCCTTGAGATAGGTCATACCCAAGTGTTCCTTCCCCAGATGGCCTTCTCTTGCTCAGGTCCATCTTGGGAACTGACGAGGGTGGGAGCCGGTGTGCCCAGGCCAAAACACAGGCATGCAGATGGGAATTTGTATTTGGGAACGACTTCCCAGATCATGACTTTGATCTGGTCAGCCACCTTCTTTGGCTGAGGCTCTAGGGAAGTCACTTGGTTCCACCTCCCCCAACCGCTTCCCCCCCCCCCCCCCCCCCCGCCCTCCCCCGCGCAACGCTGCTCTCATTAAAATGGAGAGTTACACATTTCCCCTCCAGGCCTTGGCTGGAACAGGCTCCAACACCATAAGATCCCCTACAGAACTTCAGAGGACCACCGGGTTTCACTTCTTGGAAGCCTGGATGGCAGTTCAGGGGTCTGCCTGGAGTGAGATGACAATGTTACCCAGCAGGTGCTGCGGTCCTTGAGTCAGTGCTCCCTATGTCCATCCTGGCTTCAGTGACTGCTGGGAGGAGCTGTTCCCACCGCATGCACTGCTGGGAGTGGGCCAAGTGTTGGGGAAACAGATTCAGTGCCCTTAAGGCCAGCGCTCTTGGGTTGGTGGGAGATTTTTGAGGTGGGGGGAGGAGGAGGGACCCAGTCATTTGATTCATTTGCCAAAAATGAGGAAGAAGTGGCTTCGAGCAGTGCTCAGCAAATGAGGGCAAGTCCCCTGGAGTCTACTGGCCTCTAGCCCCTATCCTGGAGCCAGGGATTAGCTTGGAAAAGTCCCCAGGACCAGGGCCAAGGGCAGGCACTTACACTGGGGCACCTATCAGAGGCAGTGCGGCATCCAGAGTTTTGGAGCACTGTCCAGTGGAGTCGGGGTTATCGCTTCAACCTCTGCCATCTGCTAGGTTAACCCCCATCTCGTGTGGCTGGCAGCCTCCCTGCGCTCGTAGCCCTTGTGGAGATTCCAAATGACACTCCAAAGGCGCCTCCCTTCACGGCCTGCCAGAAAAAATGTGGGACCTTGGCCCAACGGGCTGCTGCTAGGAGGGCAGAGACCGGGATGGAGGCATGGTGGGATGCCAACAAATAAAAGCTTTCCTGGAGGAGGGCACCACATGATTTCTGTGGCCCCTTGAGAGAGAACAGGCAGCCATAAGCTGGGTGTTCCCTTCTCAGATAGAGAGGAGGCTCAGGGGAGTGGGTGAGGCTCCAGTCACATCGTGTGTGGTGCTACATGTTATATACATGGGAATAGCGACCCCTGGAGTTGTGCTCAGAGGTGGCAGTAGGACAGTCCCAGGAGAGGTGGGGATGGGGTGCTTGGATGGAAGGAGAGTTCAGGCCCCAATCTCTGAGACACCAGAGTGGGGGCACCAGGCTGGACTCCAGATCCTCAGGTCTGGGGATGAAGTAGAGGAGTGGGGAGAGGGTGTGAGGGGGCCTGGAGAGCCTGAATTCCACCTACTTCACATCCTGGCAAGGGGCGGTTCTGGGCTGAGGTTTGTATCAGGAGGTAGAGGATTCTGCTTTTTGGGGATTGCCCTATCCCACAGGGAGGCAAGGACAAGCCAGAGAGACGCGCACCAGACAGAGACCCAATAGGAACGCAGCTGCGCAGCTTCCCCACCCTGGCGCCACAATGGGGGTCGGGGTTGAAGGTTATTGTTGTTGTTTCATCCAGAAAAAATACAACATTTAATGTCTATAAAGGTGCAGTATGAGTCATTTCACGGAATGTCTAGGCCCCTTCATTGGCAGCAAACAAACTTTCCAGCCCTCTTTTGAGGAAGCCATCCAACTCGGCTGCTGCTGCTGGTTTGTGTGTGAGAGAGCGTGTGTGTGTGGGTCTTCGTGTAGGATGGGTCTCCGTAGGGCCTTGCCTGCCTATGTGGGTGTCCGTGTGGGTCTCTCAGATGTGAGTGAGGGTGCAATCATGGCGGAAAGGTGGTGTGTGCGTGCACGCACGTGTGCACACATGCATGTGTGTGAGCTTGACTCTTGGATGTGAGTGGCAATTCCCCTCATGCGCGCGCGTGTGTGTGTGTGTGTCTGCAAGGCAGCATGGTATGTGAGCCTGTGTGTCTGAGGGTGTCTACGTGTACATTTTTTTCCTCATCACTGCCAAATTATCTTCCCATCTCTCCCCTCCGAAGTGAAAGGCTGGCCGAGGGAAGCTAGTGATCCAAAAGGGGGGCAGCTGGGGAGGAAAGAGGGACTGGAGGAAAACCAAAGCAATTCCACTCGTCGGAGGAAAGTGTCAGCCAAGGATGAAACTGAAACCGAGGCACCCGCACTCTGGGATAGTCCTGGGGCTTGGGTTCCTCCCACTCCCCCGCCCCCTCCAGTGGGCTGTGGAGATTAGTCAGCCTGAAATTCCCATTCTTACAGCCTGGACTCGGGGGCTGAGGCTGTGAGGCTGGGCTAGAAATTGGCCTGTGGTTAGCACGTGACCCCATTAGCGCCCATTATCACATTAACACAAATTAGTATATCAGGTCCTCTCCCAGTCACCTAGTGGGGCACAGGGCCAGGCTGGAGGGAGAGGCCACAGCTCAGGCCCTGCTCCGTGGAGGAGAAGCCAGCATGAGGGCATCAGGGGAGTGGACAGGCTGAGGACCGCAGCAGGCCCGGTTAGGGACCGAAAGAGGGGATAGAGACATCAAGTTTGACAATATGATCCTTTTCCTAGGTCGTGCTCTGGGAGGAGACACCTTGGGGAGGGGGTTAGTCGAAAGGAGGGGGTTTCCAGGAATAGCTGGGCACGGCCCTGTAGGAAGGAGGCCCTGGGCTCTGAGGTCTGGGCAGGAGACAGACGGTATTTCTCCTGGCACACAGTGAAACACAGTGAAACGTTTAGGATCCTTTGGGGTTTTTTTAACCCCTTTCCTCTTCTTTATGGAAAATCCTAAGGAAAACTTTCTCAGATGGCTTTGGACGACATCCTGAAAGCAGGGGAGCTGGACTGACAGAGGAGAAGAGGCACCCAGAACACTAGCACAGTGCATGGCTCTGATGTCTTGGCACAGAAATGGGAGATACACTCTACCCATATATTTCTATGTTAAGTTGTATCATGGGAATAGCCACTGGAGCCTCTGGAAAGGTTGAGGCTGCAGCCCCCAACAACTTTTTTTTCCAGATTAAATGTGTCCGGCCACAGGTTATTTTTGTGCCTTGATACTTTTAATATGTTAACTAAAGAGCCACCACATAACCATGAACCAACACGGGAAGGTCAGCAGCATCATGACTTCTAGACCTCAGGGCCTGCAAGGAGGTAGAACACAAAGCTCTATCTACTGAGAACAAGGTTGCAAGTTTGAGCCCCAAATGGGCCTCTTAGCTTTTTTTTTTCTTCTATAGCTGCCAAAGACTGAATTGAGACGCGCAGAATCCCTAACCATCGGTTTACAGGCTTACATCCAGCCCAAAGCTGAACCTCTGCCCCTCACCTAGCCTGAGCCCTGGTTCCAGACTGCACCCCAGCCCCAAGTCTACCCCGGTGCAGGAGGTGCACCGGGAGCCAGGCTAGAGAGTGGCTATTCAGGGAAACCCACCCCCAAAGCCCCGAGACGCGACTCAAAGTTTCCATTCTACTGCCCGCGGGTCAAGAGAGCCATCCCCGGTGAGGAAAGACGGCCCCTAAACCACAATCCCTTTGCTGAAGGTGAGCCGCCCCAAGTTCTGCGGGGCCGGGGAGGTGGCCCAAGGGACTATTAAGCACGCAGGAGCCTGCCCCACGCCGCGGCGCTAGCGCAGCAGGTCGGATCTCCGGACTCTCTCACCACTTCGGTGGGAGCACGAGGTCCGAGGGCCAGTGGAGGTTCTGGCGGCCCCTCCCGCCTTTCCCTCGCCTCCCCCACCGCCCCGCCCGGGCCCCTCTCCCGGCTAGCGCGCCTCCCAGCCCCGATCCGCTCTGGGGCTGGGCTCCACCCCCGACCCCCAGCAGTGCGCCTAGGGCGCCTCTGCAGCGCCACCTGCAGGCGGAACGCGCGCAGCGCGGCGTCTCGGGCCGAGGCGGGAACTGGCGACGGTGAGGGTGGAGGAGGAGGAGAGGAAAGGTCGGCTTCTCTGCCGGGAGCTTTCCTGGCCCGCGCGTGGCCTCCCTTCGCCATCCCAGCCCCGAGCGACCTGGCCAGCCCTGAGCTCTGTCCCGCGCCCTGCCTGGCGCCGACGGCCAGGGCTCCGACCTTCCACTCCTGCTGCTGCACTCTGAGCGGCCTCCTGCCCCCGGCGCCTCTTCTCGGGAAGCAATGAAGTCACACTGAGCCCGCTCCGCTGACTCATGAGAATCCTCCCCCCTCCCCGGCACACCCCTTGAAACTTCCCCCTCAATCCCTTCTTTCCAGCTCCCGCCCCCCCCTTCCTCCCGTCCCAACAGGCGAGCAGGGGCGGCCCCGGGAAGACTCCCGGGGAGGACTCAGTGAGGCAGCTGGGAGAGAAGTGGCAGGCGAGAGTCCCCACGGAGACATCCGTGTTTCTGTCCCCGCCCGGCCACTCCGCGCTCTTCTGGGGCGCACAGGGAATGCCTGGGAGAGCTGCATGTTTGCAACCTCCCAAAACTCCCACCAAGGTATTCTGTCGTAATTATCCACCTCACATAGTGCGCGCCTGCTGAGAGAGGGCGCCCCGGGATCTCCTTCCCTCCTCTGGGCTTGCGCCACCAAAGGGACAAGTGTAGAGTGTTCTGAGCCGTGAGCTGCCCTCCACCTCTGCATTAAGTCAAGCTGATGTCTTGAAAGGTCACTGTGGCCCTTTCTCCTAGGACTCGGTACTGGCCCAGTCCAGGTGGAGGTGGGAGCGACTTTGAGACCAAGGATTCGCGGTTCGCAGCACTCCCCTCCACCCCCCACCCGCACTGTGCAGCTGGTTTGAGGACTCTCACTGGAGAAGACCGGAACCCCATGCCAGTTGCTTGGGATATTAGTCTCAACAAGGTGGCTGAGGGCCTCAGGGCCTGGTCAGAGTAAGCTTCAAGCTGGAGGGGCTCTGCTGGCCTCCCTGAAACACCTAAAACTCCCCTTTCCCTCTGGTGAGGCAGTGATCCTTAAGCATTCTTGTCCACCCAGCAAATCATGGTGCTGGATTTTCTTTCCAGCTGTCTCTATGTTTAAGAGCTGGGTGGTAAAGTTTGCAAGCTTCCTGGCTCTCTTGTCAGCACTTGGGGACATGGTTCTGCCAAGGCCATCACCAGTGTGAAAACAGCCATGGACCAAGAGCAAAGTGGGGGTATAGGCTGGTCTAGGGGCTCAGGCCTTATGTGGCACAAGGGACAGTGTTGTGAGCTCTTCCATAAACATCAGGTTGATGGTTTGGGTTATGGTGGCTTTCCAGCCACCAGCTCTGCAGGGTGTGTCTGTTGGTGATTGGGAACCATTAAATGGTTGGGTAGAGATGTATGTGCTCAGATCATGGCTAAGAATAGTCCTGCCATAAAGCTTTCCTGGGGGTAATTCTGGGCTTGAAGTCAACATTTTTTAGGGGTGGAAGGATGCCACCTATCCTGGAGCCCAGTTTTTAGGCTGTCAACCTCTCCATGGAGAGCAAATAAGGCAAGGTGCAATTTCTAGGGATCATAGGGTTTCTGGCTATAACTTGCCAGATCAAAGAAGAATCACAAGCCATAGACTAAAAAAACAAAACCCCCAAAACCAAACCTGTAAATCTAGTTGAGCCAAAGGGACAGCAGAGGCCATGTGGGGAGACACTTGCCAAGAGCTTTGAGTCACATTAGCATCTGCTCTAGACCTTAGAGATGAAAGGCAACTGAGCCCATGGCAAGGTGAACACAGTACTGTGCACGCTCCTGAGAGACTTTTCTTTACACAGGAGGTTTGAACTGAGAGTGGAGGGGTAATCTAGTTTGTTCCCCTCAGTTTACAAATGAAGCTACAGAGACCTAGGTAAGTAGCTGCCCCAGGCCATCCACGCTCAAACAGCGGGGCTGAGACTCACATCCAGGAGTGCCCTTTCCCTGGGCTCCATGGGGCTGGGAGAAAAAAACAAAAACATGGGCAAAGAGCACTTACTGGAACCTGAGGAAGACATCTTCTTCCCTAGGAGGAAAACAATCAGGGGAGACTGCAGAGATTCTGAGAGGAAGGACAAAAAATGAAGGGGCTGAGGAAAAGTGAAGAGAAAGAGTTGTATGCTCTTCGGGCAAGAAGAACATCAGTCCATCCTCTGTAATAAGCATCATACACAGGTTCACTTAAGCATAGTAAATGTATTCATATTTCGTTCGTAGAGATGACAGAGAGGATACAACCATAGGATGGAGCACTCGGGTCAGTGAAAGAAAAGCCTAGACTAGAGAGAAGCAGAACAGTACAGCACTGTGAGAAATCGCGAAGGTCCCTTCTGAGCTCTCGCAGCAGACTCCCAGCACCGGTGTTGTGGGGATGGACCCCACTGACCCTGCCTGTGGCCACCACTAGTTTATATGGCTGTGAGGGCAGGGACTATGTATTACTCATTTTCTTATCTCCAGGGCCTACCGCACCGTGGCATGCAGTGGCTGTATGGCACATATTTCCTAGCTGACCAATAACTGCATTCACGAGTCTGTGGATTTGTAAATTCAACGCCCATGGTTTGGGCTCCTCCAGAAGCATCTCTGCACTGTACTGCGCGGCAAGTGCCAAGGCATCGGAGTTGGGGGGAACTGGCCTGGGAAGCCAGGCACCTCTGTCCGCAGACACGATGCGACTCCTGGGCTTTTCCCAAGTGACACACAGACCTCAGAGGCCTCACTGGGGCGTCTTGGGGAAGGCACAAGATGAGGCAAAATTCATGAGGGCCTCTGCCTGGTAATGGGCTTCTGGCAGATACATTGGTTTTTTACCTCCAAATTGCCAACACCTACCAGCCAAAGACCGCCAGGACCCTCCTGGGGTTGGACAAGTTAGGGCTACTGCTCACTGCAGTAGAGAGAATGTACACCATGGGGAAGCACAGGGTGTGTCAGGAAAAGGGTACCAGGAAGGGTTTATTAGAGGATTTGGGCCAGGCTGGGTGACTTGGGGGAGGGCTGAAGGAAGCAGGGCTTTACTTTGGATTGGATGCTGTCAAGAAGCTCGAATCAGCCAACAAGCGGGTGCCTTATTCGATACAGTTTATCCCCTAGGGGGGCAGACGAGAGTGAGGCTCAAGCGGTAATTGGTAGGGCAACAGCAATTGCTCACATGAGACAGTATGGGGGTGGGTGGGTGTTGGTCATCTCTGGTTTGGGCAACGTTCGTGTTTTTGTCTGTGTTCATACATGATTATGAAGTGGCCTTGTTTTTGTCTGTATCCAACCATGGTCAGAGTGGCTGTGTGCAGTGCTAACATCTTGTGAATCTGTTTACATTCAACAGAATACCCTGGCCTAACGGTGAGCACCAGGCCCTTCGTAGCAACACCACTGCCTGCTGACAGTCCCAGGCCAACCTCCAGATGTCAGGGGCTGCATTTCTCTTTCTCAAACTATCCATTTGGAGATGATCCCTGTTTTCCAACCAGGGCTTGGCAGTCCAGTATCTAAATATTTCGACCCTCCCTGTACTCTGACCCAGTCACACCCATCTGTAGAACCAGCCAGGCAAGGGAACGTCATCACTGGCTTGGGCTGTGTGTCTATGTGTGTGGTTTTGTGTACATGTGTCTGTGCCCGCCAGAAATTCCCTGATAAGTTGGGAAAGAGGCCAGAGGGGGTTCTACTTCACCCCTGGGCACAGCAGGACTTGCCCTCTGCTCAAGAGAGCAAGGCACTGGGGTTGGGTCCCAGCAGTCTCTAGGGAAGTAAGGTACCCTGTTTTAGGTGGAGTCAGGGAAGGACAGAGGGGATATTGCAGCGGCCAAACTTTAGAGGAGCGGGAAAGGGAAGGGGTAGGGGTGGAAGGGAGGGGAGAGTTCCTTTGTATAAATGGGTCTCTAGAGAAGCCGTGGATTTTCCTTCAAGGAAGCAGGCTGCAGTAGGTCACTGTGGATCCCCACCCCCATCCCTTTCTGCTTTAAGCCTCTTGTCTCCCAAATGGGCCCTGTTGATTAGAACAACAACAAAGTCATGTATGTTGACCTCATCCTCCAAAGAGGCTTACTCTGACTCCTTTCCAGTCAAACACGCTTCCTTCACTCAGGTCCATCTCTCCAGCTGAAGTGTGAGCACATCTCTTGGGTGCCTTAGAGGCACTATGATGTGGTGCCAAGGTGCCATCAGATAGCATTCGTAAAATGGCAAAGAAAAGTGAAATTGAAGTCAAGTGGGCGGGCTCCAAATAGCCAGCGTTTTGGCAGAGCCCCAAACCTTGTCTGCAGGGCGTGGCTGGCCCTGAACCGCACTGTGTGGTGGCCCAGCTGCTCCCAGGCCAGCTCTCAGGGGCCAGAACTCAACTGGTCCTGCTTCTCTTCTGTCTGGTTAGAAAAATGTCCCTGCAATCCTTGGGGGCCTGGGCAGATCAAACGTGTCCTGGGTATCTGTGGCAAGTCTCGGCAGCAGGTGAAGTAATGGGGGTCTGATAACCTGGATTACAGAGAACAGAGGTTACAAGGCAGAGGGTCATTTTTGCAGCAAGCCCTGTTACCTAGCATCATCCAACCAAGCGACGAAGGACTTGTTTCAGGACTCTGCTGCAGTTTGGGGGGATGGGGCACATTATCCTCATTCTGAGAAAAAAAAAAGTCTCTGTTCTGGGATAGCTTACTACCAATTCAGGGAGTGAACATTAATGATGCAGAGAATGACTTAATGAACAATCAAGTTCAAAGGTAGTAGGTGCAATTGGAGTTCAGACATGAAATCATGCACGGGCACTAATCCAACTGATACCACGTTACCAAGGTGCAATTTCATGTGGGCCTTGGGAGGTGAGCAGGAGGGGATAGGTGAAAGGGAGCAGTGATGACATTCCACATGTGGCGAGCACGAACAGTTTAAGGGTGTGAATAAACCAGGTGTGTATGTGTGCATGAGTCTGTTGTGGGAAAGGAGGGGGATGGGGGCAGGGAGGGCTGAGGTCGGGAGCTCTGTGGAAGACTTTGGACCCCGTATGGTTGGTGACAAGGAGTCACTATACATTCTTCACCTGGGGGTTGAGGGTGCAGCTGGGAGGACATGGACTAAGTGAGGCTTTAGGAAGTGATCTAGCAGAGTATCTGGGTGGCTCAGTCCTTAAGCAGCTGCCTTCGGTTCAGGTCATGATCCCGGGATCCTGGGATCGAGCCCTGCATAGGGCTCCCTGCTCAAGGGGAAGCCTGCCTCTCCCTCTCCCACTCCCTCTGTTTGTATTCCCTCTCTCGCTGTCTTTCTCTCTCTCTCTCTCTGTCAAATAAATATAATCTTTAAAAAAAGGAAGTGATCTAGCATCAGTAGTTGACTGAGGACGGTTGCTCTGGCTGATTTCCATTCTTGGCATGTCCACAAGTAGTTTGTGTCTTTTGATGGACACATCCCACTGTATGATACTCCTGTGTTCACGTGTCTGTCTTCCTCACAGAAGCCAGGAGTTCCTGAAGTGGCCATGTTTCCTTCATCTTCCTATTCTGACATCTACCTGACTCACAGCAGGCAGTCAACGAACACTGACTAGATGAATAACTCATTTCATTTTACTTAACTGAAGTACAGTGACATGCTATACAAGGGTAACAGCTGTCAAAAAATTAGACTAAATTGCACATACCACTAAAGAAAGACAAATTGCAATTTGATCTTTTAAAAGATGATTTGTGAAATGCTTCAGGATCTTAGAACCACAGCCGTCTTTGTAAGTAACAATGAGCACCGCAGAATCAGTTCTATTTCATAGGATGCTCAGTGAGTTTCCTACATATGGATTTGGATGTGCCATGGATCAGATCACATTTCACTAAACCTGCATACATATAGTGAGAACCTGTCCTAGTGCAGCTAATTCTTTTTTTAAAAAGATTTTAAGTAGTCTCTACACCCTATGTGGGGCTCAAACTCATGACCCTGAGATCAAGAGTTACATGCTCTTCTGACTGCGCCTGCTAGGTGCCCCAAGATTTGATTTTTTTAAAAGTTCATTTGAAATATAAAAAAATGAGTTGATTTATGAAACTGTCACTTCTGTTCTCAGGAAATCATCCGTAAAATGAGGTGTGTCTATAAGCCTATTTTAGGTAAAAAGGGTGAGGGAAGAGCAGATTTCCAGTTCGAGGGACAGTCCATGGAGGATTGAGAGATGGGAGTTGAGAGATGACAGTCCCTCAAGGATTCAGTCTCCAGGTTTAGCCATGAAGCACCAGGTCTCTGAACCCTTGTTTCTTTGGCAGTAAGTGACCTTTCTGGTCCCTCATGGGTCCAAGCCAGTTCTGAACAGGATGACAGGAATTGTTCCAGGTAAAGCAGAGTCTGCTCCATGTGTTTCAGTGTTCACTCATTTAACAGTGGATGGGGCCAGAGAGACATTCAGGGAATTGAAAGCAGCTGAGAGTGTGGGGCAGGGAACACGAGGCTAAAAAAAATCATGCACTTGGTAAGAGCTCCAGTGTGCTTGCTCGCTGAGACGCACAACTTTCCTCCCCTCGCCCACCTGTTCCCTTTCAAAGAGAACAGAATTTAATTTAGAAGAATCAGGTTTTATTTAGTGATGTGAACATTAAGAATCTGCCTACATGGTTGAAATATTCACAAAGGACTTTACCATTCAAACTCATACATACAGAGGAAGTGTGCTGAATAAAAAATGCTCCTCTACTCATCCGAGCTGCTGTCAGGGACAGCAAAGTGCTTGCCTGTTGCACTGGGGGGCTTCAGTCTTCGTGAATGTTGAATAGTTTGGCTACTTCATTGAGATCTTCATGTTGCTCACCGTCCTTAATGATCTGAGGGAGAGAGGAACAGTGTGGGTCACTGACTGGCTTTGTGTGCACAAGGCCAGCCTGCACAATGTGGAGGCCTGAGCCAGCCCCCACATCCCCCTGGGAGCTGTGGGAATAGCCCTCTGTTAACCCCAAATGAGTGTATGCCAACTCCCTGGCCACCCAGCCAAGTCCTAAGTGAAAATGAAATGTTCCCGAGCCAAGGCTACACCTTTGTTCTGCTTAGGCATGGTCTGACCCAGGTGGACAATGCACAGCAGGGCAGCCAATGAAGTCCCGGGTGCGTTTTCTGGCCCACATGTCCCATCTTCCTCGAGGAGCTCTGACGGGTACCCACCTTCCTTGCTATTGGCATTCGGTTGAAGATGTTCCACAGCACGATGCCTACCACCACTTTGTCCCTGAGGTAGAAGATGACACCTTTGCCGTAGTCCTCCCCTTGGGCAGGGGCCTGGGGGACTGCAGGATTGCTGGGAGGAACGGCAATTTCTGAGGCCTCAGACTCTGTCTCACTCTCAGAGCGTATACCAGTCCCTGTGGCCAATCCCCAGAACAAACAAAATCAAAATGAGAGTCAGTTATGAACTTAGGAAATTCTAGAAGGCAAGTATCTTTCGACACCTTCTTCACGCTGCTCCTAGAGGATTTGTTTTTATGGCCCCGTAGTAAGCACTTAGAAAGTAAAGCCTTCTCCAGCTTCTCTCCATTGACAAAGCCGACAAAAGCTCCTCCTTGCCGGCTCCAGGGCATGGCGTCAGTCTGACCTAGAACTTGCCTCCCTTACCATTTCATTTTAAATGGATGCTGTGGATTATTTCCTGGTATCTGGATTTCTTCAAACTGCAGAAGACTTGCTCTTATCCTCTGAGGAACATTTGAGAGCTGCACGATTCAGTACAGTAGCCACTAGCCACAAACAGCAATTTCAATTAAAATTCGTTAAAAGTTAATGAAAATTTAATCAATTTTAACCAAAATTAAATCAAATGCAAAATTCAGTTCTCATTTGCATGAGCCACATTTCAAGTGCTAGAAAGCCACATGCAGCTAGGGGCTAAGGTCGTGGACAGAGCAGAAAGGTCCACTGGACAGTGCTGCTAGAGAGGCCCCCTGGCCAAAGCAGGACAGCGTACTTCCATATGGAAAAACAACAGCGGAGGGGTCTCCTCCTGGGGAGAGGGCATGCTGTCCTCTGAGAACTGTCAGGCTGGCTCTGAACAATACTGCCCAGGATACAGAGTAGTGCTCCAGAGTTTCTAAGTCCCCGGGTCCCTCTCCTGGATCCACTTCTCCGGAGAAGGCCAGATGAAGGAGCAGGTGTATGTCATCCACTTGGATTACACAGGAAAAGGACCTACATGTCCATATAATGTCTTGTTCTCTCCTTCTTCAAGAGCAACCTGTTCTTGAGACGCCTCTGACAAGAGGACATGGAGGCTAAGTAACTCCAGCTAGGGTCATGGAAGGGAGAGAGAACAGGTCTAAGAGTTAATCAAAGAGTCATGTGTGGGAGAGAAGTTCATTCCTTGAGAGGTGCCTCCCATCTAAAAAAAATCTGGCAGTAAGACATGACAAATGGAATTACAGGCAGCTCAAGAATTACTCAGCCCAGTTTTTCAGTGCTCAGGGTCTGTGGACAATAACAGGTCCTACACTAAAGTTCTTGGGATTAGTAGGAGGCCAATATGAATAAGGATAATAAAAAATAAAAACTGTAAAAGTTCCGGTTTTCTCCAGTGCACAGGGCTTCCTAGTTCCTCCAGGCAAACTAAACCAGTGTTGCTGAGTGAGCCACCACCCAGAGGCTAGGATGAACACCCCCCACATCTGAGTCTACGCTCGGACCGGGATACCTGATTTTGCCAGCTCTCAGACCACCAAAGAGGGAGGACTTTGGGTTAGGTTTATTTTAAAGCACAACATGAAGAAAGGCTTTCACTGACAGTTCCCTCTGGCCAATACAGAAACCCCTTGTTCAGGAGAATTTGGACCAGCGCTTCTCAACACTCTTCCCAGAGAAGTAGTTGGGCTTCCTCACCTGACTGCTCTGTGGCAGATTTTGGGTTGTCTTGTGCAGTTGCTTTTGCAAACACACCGACTGTGGGCAAACTACTGTCCACAAGGCCAATAGCTTCGTAGCCAACGTCGGGACCCAAATCACTCCTAAGGAAGGAGAGAGAAGAGGGTGTTCTGTCAAGGGACTGCAAAGAATGACGCGGTGGTACATGTTTTATTTTTTCTAAGACACCACACTTTGGTTCATGCCAACCAAAGAACTTGGTACGTGCAGCAAGGGAAGCGCCGAACTGATCGGTCTGCTTGCCAGGGCATCTGGGGACAATGGTGAGAAAGCATTCCTATCCTGAAGCAGCTTTAATTTTCCTTAAGAAGCCATCATACTTATCATATATCCATACAATGATCTACACTTTCTGAAATTTATCCATGCCTTTACCCCTTGGGGGGTGATGGGTTCTTCAAATTTACTGTTCACTATCTTCTTTCAACTCAACCTAAAACTGCCTTTCTGACGCTTTAAAGGATACTCCGTATTTCCAGAATTCAGAATCTGAGATCTTTTACAGTTTCATCAATGGACAGTATTTCCTCTGAGCCTTCATTTTCAAGGTTTCATTTTAATCTTCTTGGAAACTTTTCCTATCATCATCACACAGTTTTTGCTATGCCAGGAACTTCATGTTCTGTGTGGCACAGACACACGACAGTTTTGTAATCACGTGAGGCTACTCCTCATCGTTTTGTTTCTGGTGCTCTACCTTTTGGCATCATTAACTAAGTAAGTAAATAAGTAAGTAAATGGACATACCGTGTTACACTCATTTCAGGTGTATAACTTAGTGATTTGATGGTTTACACACAGTGCTCACCACAGGCATAAGCTACCGTCTGTCCCCTTATGATGGTACTTGAATAATATGGACCAAATTCCTTATGCTCTGCTTTTTATTCCTTTCTTGACCACAGAAGCTCACTGGACTGGTATCTTCAGGGAACGGTCTACAATGACTTCTTGGATGCTGGTCCGGAGACCTAACTGATAATTATCTAGCTATGGACTCTTTTGTTCCTAACCGCATTATCTTACAGGCATTGACCCTGAAACCCAGCTGTTATGATTCTGCTGCCTGCTCACAAAACTGTGTGTGATTTTCCTAAAATGTATTCTCACCACCTGAGAATTTTTCCCCATAGAAACTGCTTAGAGGCTTCTGAAACCCTGAAGTTTTTTATGTATCCCATCTTTCAAAGCAATAAGAGGAGAGTGCGCCAAGTAAGGTCAATGCCAGCACTCAGGAATGTCCCTTGCTAACTTTTTGCTATCCAGAGAACTGCCTATAGATGCCTGACTTTGAACTGCTGGTCTTAAGGGGCACATATGAGTGGGCTGTCTAAAGTAATCTCTACACCCAACATGGGGCTCAAACCCATGACCCCGAGATCAAGAGTTGCATGTTCCACTGACTAAGCCAGCCAATTGCCCATGCGCTCTCTTTTCTGACAGTACGTTGGGCTCATTAGCACCAACGAACAAATGAAAATATGGCGCCAGCTCTAGTTAAGAGTACATATTTGTACCGCCTACCATAGCTCAAAACCCTAAGCTAATTTTACCAGAAGTGCTGATGACACCTCTACTCATTCACCGAGCTTAACTTACAGGTAGGGCCTTTCACCAGAAGGCTGCATGGGTACAGAATGCATGGAAACATGATGGAAGTCTTCTCCCCTCTATATGAAGCTAACTGGCCCACATGGGAACCAAACTGTAACTCTGGTTCCATTACTTCTGTGTTCTAGCCAGTTCTAATCAGTTCAGTCCATAAAGCACAGAACTATTACCAGAACATCGACTGATGCCAGTATGGCTTAGCAGCTCCAGTCATATTTTCTCCGGCCAATCTTCCACTCACAACAGCATGATCATGGTGCTCTACCCGCCTCCTACCCAACTTTATATCGTAGAAGCATGCAGCATCTCCTGCCTTTGGAAACAAACACATTACATGAGCACATGATAAACAAAAACAAAAACAAAGACAGAACATACATTTCAAGGGCTCAAAAAAACCCTTGTGCTGTTAACTAATTAGTGTTTTCCATTTATGGGCCAGAAATGCACCTACACTTACTAAAAAAAGTTGAGATTCCATTTTTATTTTATTTTTTAAAAGATTTATTTATTTGAGAGAGAGAGAGAGAGAGAAGGAATGAGAGGAGAGAGGTCAGCGAGAGAAGCGGACTCCCCGCTGAGCGGAGCCTGATACGGGGCTCGATCCCAGGACTCCAGGATCATGACCTGAGCTGATGGCAGTTGCTTAACCAACTGAGCCACCCAGGCGCCCGAGATTCCATTTTTAAAAAAACTATTCTATGCTAACCCCCCAAACAAAAAACTACTCCATGCTTTCACAAAGTGCACCTAAATCTTCTATGCTGTAGCTCACACCTATTTCTTCTCTCATTCTGCCCTTAGCAGAGACCAAATATTTAATAACTGTGACTTGCAGAACATTCTTTCCTATGCACAGAAACAAGTTTTTGGGCGTGAAACCGCCTCTCACCTAGAAATCTTTTCCAAGATAAGATTTTCTTTTGGTCATTCCTTATCTGTTCCTTCATTCACCAAATATTTATGGAAAACTTATTTCTATACAAAGCATTATACTGTCTGGGTGGCTGAGACAAACCTGACCCTCACTTTGCTCACAAAGAGCATGTAACCTAGTTGAGGAAGATGCAGCATCATTCCTCACTAGAGTGCAATGCAGGGTACCATGTGGCAGGTACAGATCAAGCAGAGAGAGCCTTTGGCTGGAGGGGAACAAGGCCAACTTCACTAAGGACGTGGCACGTGAGTGCTCTAACCCCTTGTGGCTCTTCAGACTCCCCCAAGGCAACCTCAAAAATCCAGCACGTGAGCAACGCTGAAATAAACTATGAAATCCACTTGGTGGTCTATTATATAGTCTTAAGGATCTGAAGCAACATGGAAAATACCTTAAAATGGTAAGTTAAAAAAAAAGAATGGTAAGTAGAAAAGAGAAGAACACAAATGTTGACCATCTATAACAAAGGGAAAAAAAACCTATTCAGAAGAACATGAAGGGAGGGAAATACACCAAAATACCGGTGGCTGCTGTAGGTGATTCCCCTCTTCCTTTTTTTTTCTTCCCCCTTTCTCATTCTTGTCTGTGTCTTCCATATTGAGTACATATTGCTTTTTTAAAGATTTATTTATTTTAGAGAGGTGGGGAGGGGGCAGAGAGGGAGAGAGAATCTCAAGCAGACTCCCCACTGAGCAGAGAGCCCCATGCGGGGCTCAATCTCACAACCCCAAGATCATGACCTGAGCCAAAATCAAGAGCCGGATGCCCAACTGACTGAGCCACCCAGGTGCACCTACACAGTGCTTTTTTTTTTAAGTTTTGTCTCTTTATTTGACAGAGAGAGATGCAGCAAGAGAGGGGACATAAGCAGGGTGAGTGGAGAGGGAGAAGCAGACTTCCCACTGAGCAGGGAGCTCGATGTGGGCCTTGATCCTAGGACCCTGGGATCATGACCTGAGCCGAAGACAGACACTTAATGACTGAGCAACCCAGGCGCCCCTACATATTGCTTTTATAGCAAGTTTTTAAAAATCCAGTATACTCTAGGCACACATGGGTGGCTCAGTCTGTTAAGCATCTGATGCATGATTTCAACTCAGTTCATGATCTCAGGGTCCTAAGATTGAGCCCCAAGTCGGGCTCTGCACTCAGCAGCAGGGACTCTGCTTAGGACTCTCTCTCTCTCTCTCCCTCTGCCCCTTTCCCTGCTCATGCTCTAAAATAAAATAAATCTTTAAAAAAAAACCCAGTACACTTTATCTTTAAAAAAAAAAAAAAGCTTTAAGGGAAAAACACCCTTCAAAGTTCCTATGTCCTTAGTTGCAGAGTACCTAATCAAACACAATACATTTGTAATGATCTAACAATGGAGGAAATTACCTCATGGTTCCTACATACTGTAGTCGTGTTTGTATCGTAACAGATTTTTTAAAACAGCTAAAAATAGTGCTCAAGGATAACGAAAACAGAGTTATTTCCCCCCTTAGAGAATTTTATAAAACTGCCTCATCCTCCATTCCCTGGGCTCACTTTCGGGCAAAGGGAACAGCAGATCCATCTGAAAGCCGGCACATGCCCATCAGGGCAATGCCGATGGCGGCTGCCAACCATCGAACAGGAAGAACTCTATTTCTGTAGTCTGTCATTTCCTTTTCCACTGCTTGTGGCATGAGGCCATACCTGATCTTGTAAATCAAGTAGTGACGCTTTTGTTCTTTACCCTCAGCCTCCAAACATTCTGCCTCTATCTGGGCAAGGTGCTGCTGAGCTTTTGCACACTGCCGGGCAGACTCGCTCATGGGCTGCGGACAAGGAACCATTCCTGCTCGTGGTGTAGCACACTTACCACCCAGATGTTGGAGCGCGCTTGGAGCTCTGCATTTACCCGGAAGCCACCAAAATCTGAGTCTATCTCTAGTCCACCTGTCTTGGCCAACTCAACGTTGGGTTCCAGGCCCACAGCTGCCACTATGTGGTCAGTTTCTACCTGGGGGGGGAAGAAATAATTCATCCAATTACTGCTGTTTCCATGTATGTCTATGGACACAGCAACCGCACGTTATTTTACTAGGAATTGGAGCCTTACAAAAAAAAAAAAATCACCGATGAACCTATATAACTCTGGTAAAACAGATTTAAAGGCCTACTTTGTAAAATTCCTCCAAACACAAATATACCCCATATCGTCAGAACAGAAATCTGCCACCCTTGAAAGGTCTCAAAAAATCTGTGATACAAACGGGAGGGGGAAAGTGGTTCACAGATGTCTACTCTGGCTCTCATCGTTCTTGTGTTAATGGAGGGAACAGTTCATTCAGAAAATTATGAGAGTGTTAATGGTGGCTGCCACGAAAACTACTGTTATCAAATGAAGGAGTAGTAACGAGGAAAGGGGAGGGGGGAGCTGGGAGGCCTGGCAGCCTTCCCCTCCTTACCTTCCGGCCGTCTTTCAACTTGATGAGTAACTTGCCTCCGCTGACTCCAACTGATTGCACAATAGCATTGGGAAGCACCTTAACCCCTTCTGTGAAGGCAAACAAGACCTGAGGCTGAGCCTGAGAGCTTCCCGCCTTCATGACAAGAAGGGAAGATGACTAGAGGCACCCCTCATCATAAAACCAGTAACCATCAGCACGTAGGCAGCCCTGGGGAACCACAAGAACGCACACCCACGGTCCATTTTCAGTACTTCTGGGAATTTGGTGCATCAAATTCAGAACACCTACAGGAACTTGGTGGAGTGGAGAATGGTGGAAATAGTTCACCTGCCAGGTGATATGGCGTATGTCAAGGGGGTCCCCAAAGAATCCAACTTTGGATTAGGGCTCATTCAAAAGTAAGAGCGATAGCATATGGAAAGTCTCTCTACCTCGTCTGACTTTTTCCATGGTCCAGTTGCTGAGGTATTCAGGGAGGATCTTTCCCATATTTCCTTTCTCAGGGAAGAGCTGAATCACTTCTGTACCCAAAGCTCGAGCTGGGAAGAGGAAACAGAGTAGGTAGAGCAGGAGGCAGAAGCCAATGCTGTGAGGACAGGAAGAGAAGTGATGGAGCAGCAGGTAGCTATTCGTGACACACAGGGCAACGCTGTGATCTAGGCCAGAGCTCCTATTCGTGGGGCACTGGGGCACGAGGGCACTGACAAGGCAGATACAACAGGCACTAGAACTAAGTGCATTACACCCAGGCAGCAGCTCAGGCTTGCGCCTGCACCTCTGGCCTCTGAACAGGAAGCACCCTCCTGAGAAGATGGCCTGATTTCACACAGCCAAACACCGACATTGAGGAAAATGGCTGCCATGAAACATTCAAACCAGAATATACAGATCGGTCGAACTGGGAACCATCATATGTCTGAAGAAAGTGTGACTTTTACAAGGAATAAAAACTCAAACATACATACAACTCTGTAGTCTACATTGCCCTTATTATCCCAATAACTTACTTTCCTTAATATTTTCTTTTTTTAAAAAAAAAAGCTTTTTAAAAAGACTTATCAGAGGGCGCCTGGGTGGCTCAGTCGGTTAAGCGTCTGCCTTTGGCTCAGGTCATGATCCCGGGGTCCTGGGATCGAGCCCCACATCAGGCTCCCTGCTCAGCAGAGAGTCTGCTTCTCCCTCTCCCTCTGTGTGTGCATGGACTCTCTCTCAAATAAATGAAGTCTTTAAAAAAGTAAAAATAAAAAATAAAAGATTTATCAGATGCTTAACTGACTGAGCCACCCAGGTGCCCCTAAAGATAAAAATTTTATTAAAAATAAAAATTTTATTTTTAAGTAACCTCAATACCCAATGTGAGCCTCGAACTCACAATCTCCAGAGCTCTACCAACTGAGCCAGCCAGTCAGCCCCTTAATACTTTATTTTGGAGGAGTCCTGGCTTAGAGGCTAGAGGAAGGGAAAGAAAGCATTTGTGTTCAGTTGCTCAGATGATAGCTTTTTGGTCACTAAGGGATTCCTTACGGGAACTAATCTCAGGGCTTAGCTTTTCACCACATACATCTTTTCTTTTTTTTTTAAGCAAGCTCTACCCCCACCGTGGGGCTTGAACTCACCTCCCCGAGATCAAGAGTTGCATGCTCCACCGACTAAGGCAGCCAGGTACCCCTTACCACATAAATCTTAATCAAACTCTTTCTACTGATCCTGGAAAATGCATCCCTGGAATTTGTGAGAGCTCCAGAATGCACGGGATATAAAACCAGAGAAAGAAAAATTGAAGTCACAGCCCAGTACTCACCCTTTCTGCCAAGAGCACAGGCCAGTTCACTCCCAAGGAAGCCCCCACCGATTATTGTAATTGACTTGACTTCCCGGGAAATCTTCTCTAAGGTTCTAAAGTCTCCAATCTGCAGGATCACACCAGTTTAGTCCACTGATTTTCCAAAGGGACATAGGATAATAACAAGAAATATTTTCTGCTAGATCTTTGACATGTAATTTGCACATAAAATCTCCTTGTATGAAGTGGCTCAATTACTGATGTAAATTTCTCTCTCTGCTGGAACATTCCTTCTAGCATCAGTGGTTCTCAGTTTGGGGGCAGTTTTGCTCTCTCTCCCTCAGGGGACATCTGGCAATTTCTGGAGACATTTTGGGTTGCCACAGCTTGGGGCAAGGAAGTGCTCCTTGCAGGTAATGGGCAGAGGCAGGGATGCTGCTAAATGCCCTATTTGCACAGGCCAGCCCCTCACAAGAACAATCATCCAGCCCAAAATGTCAATGGCGCCAAAGGCTGATAAACTTTATTTGATCAAGAACTGAAAGGATGATACCAGTCTTCTCAAATACCCGAAAGAGTGCCTGGAAAATTTCAGCAGGTGTCAAGAGTAAAGCACAGCCTTAAGAAACAAAGCTCCCCCTTCCTTTTTCACTTAGGTACTCAAGAGTTTTCTCCTCAAAGGCTCCGCAGTAGCATGTGCAATGCAAAATGCCAAGAGGCTATAAGGAGTTCCAACGACTCAAAAGCATCAGGAAAAAAAATACAGAAGGGCAATCGGAAGGAACTACAGCAAGCAATCAAAAACACTAGATGTATTTTTTGCCTAGGAGCTGAAAACCCTCCAGTGAGGTATTTAAGGTGCAGAGAGAGGAAGTGACTTGCTCAAGGCCAGAGACCAAGTCTCCCGTAACGAGAACTCCCATCTCCCAATTCCTGGGTGCCTACTCGGGGACCACATGATTATGCTACCTCTTCAAAAACCCAAACAATGAAAGCACTAAACGGACAATTACCTTCCTGAAAAGCGTGGTTCTACTCTTCACCTCTGCTCCAGCCCTGTCAATGGCAGACAAACTTCTTGGAGTGCCTCCTGGAAATAGGAGGAGGAAAACCCTTCAGCCCAACAAGCGGGAAGCTAGTCCAAACAACCCCTCAACGAAGGTGGCACTGTGGCTCCCTCAGCACCCACAGGGCCCAGAGGCTTTGTGTCCCTTCACCTGGCTTCTCCGCAGGCTTCTGTCAATTTCCTTGGAGAAGCCATTTTTGAGTCTCGCTCCAAAGAGCCCGCCCTCCCCAGAGATGGCCACAAGGCTCTGTTTTTTTTGCTTCCCTAAATCCTTGTAGGGGCATCACCAGAAAGCACGTTATGTTCCTTTAAGCGACTGTTTCAGTGTCCTCTCTTGATTTCTGATTGGAACTGGCAAAGAAGCCATGAGGCTGTATCCCTTCCAGGGCGCAGGGCGGAGAGCAGAGGGCAAGGGCTAAGTGGGGAGAGAAAAAGGCCATCTTCTTCAATCCCCATCCATGCCCTTACCCAAAGGGGCAGCAAGGATACTCCAGAAGGGCTGCTGATCAGAGGCCTGTCATCAGCTAGGCTTTACACCAAGAGAAGACGCCCACTCCAGAGAGATTGGGTTTTAGTTTTCTTAAGGCTAAGTAATGCCTTCTGTACTTAAACTCAAATGAGCTATACCAGGGAAGGAATCCACCTGGAGAAATACTCACCTGTTGCAATCAGGCACTTTTCATAGGTTATCTGAGAGCCATCGTTAAGTTTCACCATGTTGCCTCTCACGTCAAGCTGTACTACCTGGGACACACACAGAAAGACAGATGAGTTAGCTTTAAACGTCTTTTTATTGAGACATAATTCACAATACACTTACCACGTTAAAGTATACGAATCAGTGGTTTTTAGTATATTCACAAGGTTGTGCGACCATCACCAGTATAATTATAGATAGTTTCCATTACCCCAAAACGGAACCCTGTACCTTCAGCCATCAGCCCAGTAAGAAGAATTCATTCTTGACCTAGTGTGATCCTTAAGAAGCCATTTCTATGTAACCACTGGCACCACAGTCTGGTACCCAGCTTCTTCAAGTGGTCAATACTTTCTTAGGCAGCCAACATTAAAACAAAACCCTGCAGTCTCCAGAGTCCCTGTCCAATTTGTGGAAATGGAGAACAGAGACAGACTTTTCTGCTTGGCTTTTCTGGAAACCTTACTTTTTTGTTAACAACACTCCTGCTCATCTTCAACATTTTTACAAGATATTTAGTCTATCTTCTACCCTTCGCTAGAACTCAGCTCTCTTGCCAAGGACAGCTCATGTAGAGACTGCTCATTCACCCACACTCCACCCCCAGCACACCCAGGGGTAGGGGTACTGGCTGCTGCGGCTTCCAGATTCGTGTGCCCACACGCCCCTCTGAGAAGCACCCACCTACATGCTACTAGTCACCGCTATGCAGCTGCCTCCCGGTCACTCCTCAGTCACTGAAGACGTTGGAAGCTGGCTCCTCCTCTTCCTCGAGCCACATCCGGGATCCCATCCCTTAAAGCTCTATTTCTACCTTTAATTTCCCATTTTGGGGGTCAGAATTTTCCATTCTTCCAGCTTTTTTCCCAGTCCTGCTGTACTTGCTTTTGATTTTCTCTGCTTACCCAGTGGGCTGTTCCATTCCAACCAATCTGGGCCCATGCTAGATCACCCAAACTGTTCTCCCGCTACCGCCTCTAGTTTCCTCGCACCTTCCTCTTTCTTATGGTGAAGAGCTTGAGATCTGGAGTTAGAGAGACTAGAGATCCAGTCTCTGCTCTCCTCTCTACTAGCTGCGAGGCCATTAGTTCAAGACATACTTATTAAACACCTACCACGTAAGGGACTGTGCTAAGTGTTGGGGACCTGACGGTGAGAAAAACAGATGCCTTCCCTGTCTCCAGAGTCTAGTAGGCAAGGCAGACCATTTAACATACACAATCAAGGGGCGCCTGGGTGGCTCAGTGGGTTAAAGCCTCTGCCTTCGGCTCAGGTCATGGTCCCGGGGTCCTGGGATCGAGCCACGCGTTGGGCTCTCTGCTTGGCGGGGAGCCTGTTTCCCTTCCTCTCTCTCTCTGCCTACTTGTGATCTCTGTCTGTCAAATAAATAAATAAAAATCTTAAAAAGAAAACAAAAAAACATACACAATCAAGAGGGAGAAATGCTCTGATAAGGGCAGTATGGGTAGCTCCACAAACATGTGATAGGGGCCTTCCACTGAGCTTTCTGGAGGCAATGACATAAACTGATTGGATGGGTGAGTAGCTTCTTTAGCCTTTCGTTTGTCCTTGGGTAAGCTATCTCTTCAACCCAACCCCACCAACTCAACCATCACACTGCTCACTCTCAGATAACCAACCACCGGGTACCCTAGTTTATGGCAAGAACAAGTGAAGCCATTAGATGTGATCTTCCTCGGCTTCCCACCTCCCAGCCCCTGGAAGAACTTTACTTCCTTCCTTCCAGCTTTTGGGATGAGGTGTCCTTTCTGTGCTGTTTCTGTACCTGACCCCATTCCCTTCCTTTCTTGCCCAGAACCATCTCCTGGTAGTTACCTCTCATGCCCCTCTTCTCTGCTGACATCTGAGGACTTCAGCCTTTGGTCTGTCCCATCCTCAGAGTCCCACTTCTGACTCTACGTCCTCCTCGAGCTCCTACCAGTTGCTGTCTCCCTTTCCTCATTTAAATTTTTGAAGGAGTCCTTTATCCTCTTTTCTGACTTCATGATGACATCTGAGCCACTAAGTCTATATGGCTCATTTTACAGTTTTTTTTTTTCCTGCCATACCCCTTTGCTACAAGAAGGAGGATGTGATCATTCTTGAAACGCTCTCCAACCTCGCTCAGCCCCTGTCCTGGGCTCTCTCTTCCTTTAACTTCTTTCCTAGTTCCTCTGTGGTCTCGTCTTCAGCCTCCCTCCTAAAAGTTGGGTTCCCCAAGGTTCCATCCTTGTCCCACTCCCCTCTGACTGCAAAGTTCTCCACAGATGGCCTCACCCACTCTCACGGTTTTAACTCCTACACATTCCCGGATCTCTGAGCCCAGAGCCCTCCTCTAAGCATCACAGTCAACTATCCAACTCACAGGCCATCTCCACAAATATATTCCATTTCACACTTAACAGTCCAAAACTAAGTTTTCCTTCCCCCTTAAATGAGGTCTTCCTCTTGTAACATCTCTCTCAGCTGGGGCTAACCACCACCTACTACACAAGCCGGAAATTAGAAAGGCATCATTGCCTCCTCCCTCTCCCTCATGTTCCACCTTCAATCTATCACCAAGCCCCACCGGGGCTGCTTTCTAAGCATGTCTCCAGTATGTCTCCCACTCTCTGTCACCTATCAGGAAGCTATACAATGGTGTTATTAAGAGCTTGGGCTCTGGAGTCAGAATTCTGGAGTCAGACAGATTTGGGCTCAAATTCTGTCTCCACCACATATTAGCTATATAATCTTAGGCAAGTTAGTTGACCATTTTTCTTTAAAGTAAGCTCCAGGCCCAGCAAGGTCCCCAGTGTGGGGTCTGAACTCACAACCCTGAGATCACAACCTGGGCTGAGATCAAGAGTTCAACACTAAACTGACTGAACCACCCAGGTGCCCCACAGTTACCTCTTTTTAATCTCAATTTCTTTCTCTATAAAACGACAATAATAATAGTACCTACCTGATAAGATTATTATGAGAAAATGAGATAATACCTGTAATGCATTTTAAAATTATGTTTACTGCTACTGCTACTTCATCAGCGCCATCACCACCACCACCGCCACCACGGCCACCACTGCCCTAATTTGGGCTCTATCATCTCTTGCCTAGATTATTACAATGTCTTCAAAATGGTCCACCTAGGGCACCTGGGTGGCTCAGTTGGTTGGGCAACTGCCTTCAGCTCCGGTCATGATCCCGGAGTCCCGGGATCGAGTCCCGCATCGGGCTCCCAGCTCCACGGGGAGTCTGCTTCTCCCTCTGACCTTCTCCCCTCTCATGCTCTCTCTCACTCTCTCTCTCTCTCTCTGAAATCGATAAATAAAATCTTTAAAAAAAAAAACACACAAAATGGTCCACCTCTAGTCTGGTCCATCCTCCTCAGAGCCAAGGGAAGGATTACTTAAAATTCAATCTGTTTTATATCCTTGTTTAAAATGCAAGAGACCCTCAGTGCCCATGAGGTAAAGGTCAAGTTCTTCTATACAAGATAGCTCTGCACAGTCAGGCCCCAGCATAACTTCTCAGTTTCATCTTTTGCCATTCTTTAGCTTATACTTTCTGCTCTGTCAGTAGCTAGCTGCTTGTTTCTCTGCACCAAACGTGCTTTTTCATACCCCCATACCTTTGCTTATGCTGTTTTCTACTTGAATTCACTTCACTTACCACTGGTGAATTCTTCTTCATTCCATACAATTTTCCATCCTGTAAGACCTCGTCCTCCAGGAAGCCTTCCCTGAAATCACATCTATACTGGGCCTGTTTCCCAGTAATTCCCACAATACACTGTGCCTATCTTTTTTACTCCATATCTATGTGCTATGATTATCTGCTCATTTTTGCTTAACTACTGTTAGGCCCTAGAGGGCAAGGCCTGTGTGTTATTTACACACAGAGCATACTTAATACCTAACGTCTCATAACCAGCTTATCCATAAACCTATATCCACCTCATCTGCATATGTCTCCTTATAGAAGAAGCGGGCTTATGCCTAGCAAAGGTCAATTCCTCCACTTGTGCTCTGGATCCCATCTACTCTGGACTTTACTCCTTCTGATAACCCTTCCCTCTCCACTGGAACACCGCCATTAGTTTCCAAATACACTCTAGCACCTCTCATCAACAAAAATGAAACATAACACAGCAAAACAAAACCCACCTTGGACCCCACAAATGCCCTCCAGTAACTGCCCCCATTACTCAGGCATTCACCTTTGTAAAGTCTAATGATATTTCCCATGCTGACATAATGCCTAAATTATTTTATTGCCCTGAATAATAGACCACTGTCAATCTCCTGTCATCAATAATCCCAAAGAAATGTTAGTGTGGAAAACAGGAAGACAAAGGAAGGGCAGAGGAGCAAATCTGGAGAAGGAACAGATTCAGGGTCAATGTCCCCAATGGTTTGACTTCCCTGGGAAAGTTTAGCTGACATGCTACTCTAGGCTTTGAGATTAGTGCTTCCCCCAGAAGAAATAATAAGCAGTGAAGACAGGCAAGAGCAAATCTAAAATGACTCAATCCTTCTTTAATGAACTACAATGGCAGGACAGACATAAATGGTAGTGGGAATACAAGTCTCCATTCTTGTGGCCCACATGGAGTTTGACAAGGGAAACGGCTTACTAGCTCACCTTCTTCCCAGTGAGGACAGCCACACCACCATTCTCAATATGAGGCAGGTCCTGAGCAGAGACATAGAAAGAAGGTGGCTGGAAATATATGCTGTACAGAGAAGAGGGAGAAAATATCATAAACACCTGGAACTGCCATCAACTTCCCCCATAGCTTCAGTAAAGTTGTTTCAATCATGAAAACTCTTAGGAACATTTTCCAGAGTAAGTTTCCAAGCCCACTGAATTTTGGTCACGACTTATTTACACAGCGGTATTTTAGACTAGTGGTTCTTACCTGGGGGCAATTTGGCAATGTTTAGAGACACTTCTGGCTGTAATAGCTTAGGGGGAGGGAAGCTTCTGGTATCTAGTGGGTAGAGGCCACCACAACAAAGAACTGTCCAGCCCTAAATGCCGATAGCGCCAAGGTTGAGAAACCCTGCTCTGGATTTAGGTTCAAATAGAACAAGAGGTTCTAATTTTGAACCTAAATTCAAAGCCACTGAGGGTGGCTCAGTGGGTTAAGCCTCTGCCTTCGGCTCAGGTCATGATCTCGGGGTCCTGGGATCGAGCCCCGCATAGGGCTCTCTGCTCAGTAGGGACCCTGCTTCCTCCTCTCTCTCTCCCTGCCTCTCTGCCTACTTGTGATCTCTGTCTATCAAATAGATAGGTAAAATCTTTAAAAAAATTAAAATAAGAAAGGGCACCTGGGTGGCTCAGCTGGTTGAGCGTCTGACTATTGATTTTGGCTCAGGTCATGATCTCAGAGTCACAAGATCAAGCCCTGTGTCAGGCTCTGGCTCTGTGCTCAGCACAGAGTCTGCTTGAGATTCTTTCTCTCTCTCTGCCCCTCTGTCCACTGCACACTCTCTTTTTCTTAAATAAATCTGAAAGAAAATAACAAACCCCCACCCCAAATTAGAATAAGAACACCATCCAGGGAGCTGGTATTCACATATCCACCTAAATGAGTTGTTCAGAGTGGTGCTGGTGAAAGGATAGCTAGGTCTAGCTCCCGAGAGGACTTTGCCTCAAAGAGCACACATTAGCTGTGAGATACTAATTAAGGGATGGCTAACGTATTGACAGTACGCATCCTGCTTGAGAATAGAATAATGGGGGTGAGGGACGTGGGTAGATCTGTAAAACTTAGTCTAGTATCAAAGGGATCACTAGTAAGAAAAAAAACTGGAACCCAAAAACATGGTACTGGAATGAAGAGATCCATGGAGTCCTACAGGGGGAGAAGGCTTCTGGACCCATCTTCCCAAGTCTTTCAGGCTCTTCCCTACGGTGTTCCCACTCTACTCCCACAATTCTACATGCCTGCTAGGGTGTCAAGGAAAATGCCAGAGAACAGTGTCTTGTCTTTTGCTTTTATGGGAGACGCCTCAGCAAGTGTAATATAAGGAAGTGACAACACAGCCAAGCTGATCTTCACGGCAGAAGTCTAACAGAAAGGTCCTGGAAATAGGCGCATTAGTCCTGCAGAGGCCAACCTTACAGCTGCACTTGTTGGCAGATCGGGTAACAGGATCCAGGATGCCTGTCACGGGAGCCTGCTGCCTCTCTGCTGTGCCGAGTGTGCACCACAGCGGACTCCAGTGTGCAGCCAAGGCAGCTCTCTTATGTGCCGCCCATGGTCTGTGCAGACTCCTGACCAATGCCCTGTGCTTCGTTCAGGTTGCCGGTCAGGCCCATTTTACGGAAGTGAACGCACCTTCTCTCTTTTCCATTCCACTGTCTGAATCGCAGCGTCTTTGTGACATTCGGATCATCTGAAAACCATAGTTCTTTCGAAAGAGGAGGTCGCATGTATGGCAGCTCAGGATCTTCAGACACAATCAGGACCTTTGGAGAGAAAATAATGATACTCATCACAGCCAAGTCATTTAAGAGGTGGATGTCAAAGTGCTGACCCTGGCTAAGTGCCGGCAGACCCCACCCTCTGTGCCAAGCAGAAGAGTGTGTGCCTTACCCTGGCCCCAGGATCCCGGGCCCGGATGGACCGGGCTGCAGCAAAAGCAGCGGTGCCTCCCCCGATGAGCAGGAATGGAACATGACTTGGTACCCTGACTTGAGGAACTGGTTCTCCTTCTGGAGCTGTAAGCAACACACCAGACAGGATGAATTTTCTGAAAATCTCAGATGACTCCTTGCCAACATTTAAAGTTTATTTATTTATGTAGTCATCTCTACACCCAACATGGGGCTTCCACTCCTGACCCCATGATCAAGAGTCGCAGGCTCCTCCAACTGAGCCAGTCAGCCAGGTGCCTCTCCTTGCCACTATTAAGAAAAAAAAATCACCTTGCACTTGTTTTAATCCTACACAGAGAGGTAGCCAACGCTGTACCTACATTAATCTTGACAAACTTCACAGCAGCCTGATGGGACAAGAAAAGCAAGGATCTTTCTCATTTCATAAGTGAAAAATACCCCCCAGAGAGGCGAATGATTTGGCCAACATCATTCATCCATTATGTCTGTCAGAACTAGAACCTAGCTTAAATGTCTAGCTAGTTCTAAAATACATTAGAAAGTATATATCAGAAAGCTTCTCCTCTTCCCATTAACTTCCTAATGACCAACAGGAAAATATCAACTTCAGTTTCAACTTTTGTTAGCAGTAAAGGGGGAAAACCCAGCAGGTCAACTGGGGATTATTATACAATGTTTAAGAAAAAGGATGTGTTTTTAAGAAAGCAACATAAATCACCCACCCAGAGTTATGGGGCTTATTAAGGGATTAAAACATTCCTCTCTGAGAAATCAAGTCAGTTATGGGGATAGAAGTGACAGCTAGTGCTATATGCCTTAGGAAAACAAATATATCTTTTAACAACTTGAAAACTCCAAAGACTCTAAAGGGGAAAAAACAGACCAAAAGAATTTTCTCATTGGAAAAAAAAGGGCCTTTATGTCTTTTCTAATAACTTTCCTTACCAAGCTTGTCTTCTGAGTTTAAAACTTGCCTTTTAAGAGTCTAATATAAAAAAAAAAACAACCAACCAATCACAATCATCATTAGGGACTATTCTCAAACCCAAATTCCAGTCAAATACCTTAACAAATTGCTCCCAGGTCTGGGGTAATTCCACAGTTTCTGGAAACTTACAATCTCACAGCGTCGTCACGTCTGTAAGACATCTGCAAAGCACAGCACCTAAACTGTTTTTAACTTGCCCTTCACATATTGAGTCTCAAATAGTACTCACCAGGTGATGTGGCCCTTTTCTGTTTCTCTTCTGGTGTCAGCCCTAACCCTGACATTCTTTCATCATATCTTTTTTGATCATCTTTTATAGTCCTGTAGGCCTGCAGATCCAAACATGGAGAAAATTTCATCATAAATCTAGCTCATACCATAAGTAATATCATTATCTTTTAATTAAATGAAAAGCTTTTGTCTACATAAAGTAAGTTCTATGTTAAAATTATTTTCTCAAGAAAAAAATAGTGGGTATGTACACACTTGGTCTAGAAAGAACACAGGCTTGCAGATGAAAAGGCTCCAGCTTCAAATTTCCTTGGGAGCTATGTAAAGAATTTTCCTTATATTTAAGTCTGAAGGTACAGCTAAAGAAAAAAAGAAAATCAACAAATGTATATTCATGAATACCTGAATGACTTTCCTCCCCTCTTAAACAGTCTTTACCATCTTTTTTTAATCTTTGTTTTTAAGAAAATCATTTTATACTAGAAGGATAAAGGGATAAACTTTATTATTTTTAAAGGTCTTATTTATTTATTTTTAAGAGAGAGAGATAGCATGAGCAGGGTGGGGGGAGTGGCAGAGGGGGAGGGAGAAGCAGACTCCCTGCTGAGTGGGGAGCCCAACGTGGGACTCAGTTCCAGAACCCTGAGATCATGACCTACACTGAAGTCAAGGACTTAACCGACTGAGCCATCCAGGAGCCCCAGGGTTAAATTTTGTAAAAGGGGTTTTGGACTATGGCGGATAATAGCTGTGAAACCAAGTTATACAGTTCTGGGACATTATATGTTCTTGGTAGACGTCCCAAGTTTTGCTGGCTACTCTGCTAATGCCCTGAAACATGATGCCTGTATCCGAGTCTTAGAGAGCAAGACTCTCTAATCTTTCCCTCAATGGTCTATCCTGCTTTTGACACTAAGATATTTACCAAGAGTCAAACACCTTCCTTAATCACCTATTTCAAATCTGTATCTTCCCTAGCTGTTCAACTTGAAGAAGGGTCTATTAGCATTATGACTATTTTTTTTAACATACAGCGTTTGAGTTTATTGGAGATTTTAAAAAGAGCAGGCAAGAATGACGTGTTTTAATTACTTCTGCTCTTTTGTACCCCAAAGGCTCAACGAGATGAAAATTGAAGTAACTGATGTTAACTGAAATCCCAGGCCATTAGTTAATTGGAAGAGAAAGTAAGGACATCAGAAGTGTAACAAAACATGTCTGAAGAATATTTTTTTTTAAGATTTTATTTATTTATTTGACAGAGATCACAAGTAGACAGAGAGGCAGGCAGAGAGAGAGGAGGAAGCAGGCTCCCTGCTGAGCAAAGAGCCGGATGCGGGGCACGATCCCAGGACCCTGGGATCATGACCTGAGCCGAAGGCAGAGGCTTTAACCCACTGAGCCACCCAGGCGCCCCTGAAGAATATTTTTTTAAAGAGGATTTCATTTATTATGTATTTGACAGAGAGGGAGCAAACACAAGCAGGGGGAAGGGCAGAGGGGGAGGGAGAAGCAGGCTCCCCACGGAGCAGGGACCCTGATGTGGGGCTCAATCCCAGGACCCTGGGATCATGACCTGAGCCAGAGGCAGACACTTACCTGACTGAGCCACCTAGGCACCCCTGAAGAATATTTCTATGAGCCCTTTACAGAGAGCAGTGCATTAGGCAGTGGGCTGTAATGAGGAAACTGGACCCTAAGACGTGGACTTAACATTTTTCAGCCTGGAAATATCTAGCATATGGTATGAATGGGTTAGAAAATTAAGTACAGTATATTGAAAGTATATTAATAAGCTGAATTCAACTGACATCAATTTCAGGAAAGAAGTTTTTACCTTGCCATCAGATACTATACATGATTCCAGCATTTACCCACACCTAAAAAAAATTTTCTTTTAAGAAAGGGAATTCTACCTAAAAAGATGGCTTAAGCTAGTCAACATGAATGAACAGAGAAATAAACTAGGGGTCATGTTCAGATGGAGAGAGATATCAAAAAATCTAGATCTCTAGATTTATCTAGAGATAATCTAGATCTCTATCTCTAGAGATATCAAAAAAGCTAGACCCAAGAGCTTCACATGTCAGGAGTAGAGCAGATGTATATGTATATGTATACACACACACGCCAAATATCTTGAGGTTTAATGGAGAAAGGACAAAAATGAGGGTTGTCAATATTTATATACATATATGTTTATATATCTAGTTTTTAAGTAAATATTCTGATATAAAAATGTTTATAGACATACTAAATAAAAAGTTACTTTTCCCTCAAGTGTTACTGTATTCCCAGTTTGCACAGATTTCAAATCAGTGATATGAATACATGTCGGATTAAGAAAAACTACAAATCTGTGGAAAATATCACTGGAGACAACTTTTCTAAACAGAGTAATATGATGGTGTTTATTTGCCTTGAAGAAATCTGAAAGGAAAAAAGTCATTTAATGAGGCAATATGATTTTACCAGTTGAACAACCAGTTGAACAAGTTGGGCAAAGGGGCCCAATACTAAATCTCATTAAATAGTCTAAAGGTCTCAGTGGGTTAAAGCCTTTGCCTTTGGCTCAGGTCATGATCCCAGCATCGGCATCCTGGGATGGAGCCCTGCATCGGGGCTGTCTGCTCAGCAGGGAGCCTGCTTCCCCCACCCCCTCTGCCTGCCTCTCTGCCTATCTGTGATCTCTGTCAAATAAAAAAATAAAATCTTAAGGCCACTTAGGCTCTGCTCACTGACAAATAATAGGACTGAGATCAGATCCGTCTACAATCCTGGAGAAAGTCACAAGCAAGATGAGGAGGAATGCCCACATCCACGCCAATCAGGAGTTCCTATTTGCAGCCTAAGCCAAAAAAGTGCTGTTCAGATCACTGCTTTTCAAATTGAGGTTGCAACCCCTAGTTAGGGACTGTAAAATCAATTAAGATTATAATCAGCATTAAAAAACACGAATAAAACTATCAAAGTATATCACACCTACTAAGTGTTATTTTTGAATTTTGAGTTTTATGTATTTATAGTTATATAACAGGTTGCCAGATAAAACGTAATTTTCTGTGAACTGTGGTGAAAAACATAAAACCACTTGTTTAAAGTACAGACCCCAGGGGCATATGTATGGGTGGCTCAGTTGGTTAAGGGTCTGCCTTTGGCTCAGGTCATGATCCCGAGTCTTGTGTCCTGCTCCCTGCTCAGTAAGGAGTCTGCTTCTCCCTCTCCCCTGCTTGTGCTCTCTCTCCCTCTCTCTCTCTCAAAAAAGTAAATAAAAATCTAGGGGCACCTGGGTGGCTCAGTTAGTTAAATGTCTGCCTTTGGCTCAGGTCATGATCCCAGGGTTCTGGGATGGAGTCCCGCATTGGGATCCCTCCTCAGTGGGGAGTCTGCTTGTCCCTTTCCCTCTGCTTCTTCCCTGCTTGTGTTCTCTCTCACTCACTCTCTTTCAAATAAATAAATAAAATCTTTAAAAAGAAATCTAAAAAAAAAAATAATAAAGTACAGACCCGGAGCAAACATTTCAGAAAAATTTCCCTTGTTCTTTAGTTCTGCTCTCGTAGTTTTGGAGGGTTGGGGGTGGTGGTGGTGGTAAAGAGCTCCCAACTCAGGAGTCGCTAAAGTAGTATTTGTACTCAAATTAGGACCACTTCCTCATGTGAGAGAGAAAGGTTATGAAGGAACACCACAGTGGACTGAATGTCTGTGTCCCTCTCCAATTCATAGCTCGAAGTCCTAAGTCCCAATGTGATGGTATCTGCAGATGGGGCATTAGGGAGGTGATAAGTTAAATAAGGGAGGGGCTTAATCTGATAGGGCTGGTGCCCTTAGAAGAATAAGAGACTCCAGAGCTCAGGCTCACCCTCTTTCTCTCTTTCCTGTGTGAGGGCATAGGAGAAGGTGGTCAAGCCAGGGAGAGAGCTCCTACCAGAACCTGACCATGCTGGCAGCCTGATCTTGAACTTTCAGTGTCCAGAGTGTGAGAAAATACATTTCTGTTGTCTAAGCCACTCAATCTGTGCTATTTTGTTATGGCAGTCAGAGCAGACTAACAAACACTAAATTGCTTAGAGCCACATCTCATCAAATCTGAACTCCACAGTTTTAAAGGTTCTTGTGAGACTACAACCAATTTCAGAGGATTAAAAAGCTAAGCTACCTCAGATCACATTTGAAATGACTTAAACCCCAATATAAAACTCGACAGAACAGTTCAGTCACAGTTGTAGGTAGACAAAAGCTTATCATTTAACCTGAACCCACTATAATGTAGTAGCTTTACTATTACCAGTGTTGGATAAACACAGAGGGCAATGAGGCATTTAAGTGAATGGCTTGAGAGGAACCTGCGCTTCGTAGGTATTTCCAAGGCGGAAGAAAGCAACAGTGACTTGTGGCCCTGTCTTGTGGCCCGGCATCAAGAGATTTGCCTGGCCAGCTCTGTGAAGGCCATCCAACTCTGGTACAGCAACATAAACCAGAGGTTTAATAGGTTTCAGCTGTTATAAACGTATCAGATGCAAACACTTTACATCTATTTTTGAATGAATGAGGTGGAACTGATGGCAAAAGTTGAGAGCTAGGAAATGGAAGCGGTAAGGCTCGGAGGGTAGTATCTAACTTATGAATGAGAGGCATTTACCAAAGCAGTCTACACGAATGTGTTAGCTTGTACCACTTCAGCCACTAGTTTGACCAAATTAGAGATTACAAAAGGGACACTGCCAAATGAATTTACTTTGAAACAGAGGCTGGGGGTGGGTGGGGAGAATATTGCATTCCGCGACTTTTTGGACCTCCTCAGAAGCATTCAATAAAATGCCTTTTCACAATAAAAGCAGGGTTGTTTCTGACAAAACACAAAAATGACATTTTACCTACAAGGATCCAAAATGGATGGTACTCAGGTTACTTTTACTTGCTTATTTGACATTTACTCTTTGAGACTATCTTGTTAGGTATGCAGCACTAAAGCACAATATAATTTAGCATCTTAAAAAGAATTAGGAGCTCGGTAAAAGTTTCAAAGGAAGGGTTAATGATGAGGATTTAAAAATAATCATTAAATGTATGGCTTTACATATATCTGTTAGGACTTCAACAGTTTGAAAGATGAGGTTTGAGGGCTTCCCAGTGACTGACAATGTCCCTTTAATAAAAACTCAGAAAGCACATGCTGTGAATATTTCGTTGTATTCTAATGGATCAAGTTTTCATTAGTGCCATGGTCTCACCCACCCTACCCCGAAATATATTTTAGTGTAAGCATCTTACATAATAAACTCCTGCCCCAGTGACTGTTGCTCCTACAATTAAGAAGTATACTAGGCTGCTGCCATCTTTCACAGAAGCACCTGTAGACGCTAGTGATCTAGAAGGGGATCCTAGATGATGACACTGCACAACTGTAGGTAAAGATAAGGCCAAGAAAGAAACAAAAGGAAATAGAAAAAGCACTAAGTATTAATGAAGAAACATTCAACACAAAGGCAGGGAAGCATTTTTGGTTACCCTGTGCTACAAAAGAAAAAAGTGCTGCTCCAGGACTGCAGGAGGATGTGTACTTCCCCAGAGTCTGTTAGTGGACAGAGCTCACCTGCTTCTTACTCTGGGCTAATTCACAACTGGTAAAAACTGTCTCTTTGTGCATTTGGGAGTCAGGTGAGGGAATGACAATCTACGTAACTTCAAATCATTTTCACCTCCCTGTTTTATAACCTAGTGGCCAAGGAACAAGATAACTTCACCGTCTTACCAATGTGGAAAGAGCTAAAATTATAATGGTATCCAACCATTTTGCTCTTGGGGAGTGAAACAAACAGCTTCCTGGAATCAAGGGTGTTACTAGGTGTTATCTAAGTTGGTTCACTCAACCTTACATGCTCCAACTTTAGACTGATCTGCTTAGTCACAGTAAACCCTGCTAAGTTAAAAAAAAAAAAAGAAAAGAAAAAAGCACCACAGAGTAATTCCTCTGTGACCAACTAAGCTGCTCAGAGTTCATTTAAGGAGATATAACTGTGTTAATATTATATAGCATTTAAAACCGTATTTCTCACCTCACACAAATTCCATTCTAAAATTGGAGATACTAGGCCAACTTCTATAATTCAGTCTTTTGGGTGAGATTCTTTGGGTGAGATTCAGGGATAGCTTTTCTTTTAGGAAGACTTAATATTTTGGATGAAAGCTGTTGTTATTGTTGTTGTTGTTGTTTAATGTCTATCCCAAGCTGAGGGAAAAAATAAAATACTTGACAAATGGGGCAAAATCAAATATTGTGCTAAGGAGCTGCAATGAATTCTCACCTATTCGCAGGTTAGTATGTCATATCCAAGAGAAAAGGCACAATTTTGTGGATTAGTCAAATCTAAGAAAACACAGTGGCTTTCAAGGAATGAGTAAAAAGACAAGTGAAGAGAGCAAAGCGAACCAACAGGAGATTAAATTTCAGTCATTCCCAAATTGGCTCTCACAGGATTATTAGACAGTAGGCACTTTAAAGAAGGCTTTTGGAAATTTTTCCAAAAGGGGAATTAGTTGCAAAAAAGTTTTAAAGCAGAGTAGTACCGAGTCTACTAGTGGGAGCTGTTTGGCAGCTTCTTTACACAAGCCGCTTTTCTACTTACATATGCACCAGCTCCTATTGTTGATAAGCCCACAATAAGGACTAACACAGAATTATCGATTTTGCCCCCTGATGCACCAGAGCTAGCCATTTGTCTTGTCAGCTGGAGTTCTAGAGGAACATGCCATCGCTGGAACAAGTTGCCTAAGGAACACAATTTATTAAGACACACACACATACAAAAATAAAATAGTTAATACATGTTTATGACTAGAGGGCATTGCATTGTACACGTCAAGACTTACTGCCCACTGGGCTGCATGATGTTCACTTTTAAATGACTAAGAAAAAAAATAATCAAAACTGTACAAATAGCTGCAGATATCAGATTCCACACATGTTAATTGTTGGGGGTTTTTAATAGGAGTGTAATTTAATGCTGCCCAGGGAGGAAATTCACAGCTTCCCAGAAAAGATAATGACAAACAAATGGGCAGTTCATCAAAAACACTTCTCTCTTCACATCCTCACCATAAATGAAGTAATCACAGAGAGACGGCTGAACAGATACAAAAAGTTAACTACGGACCACCCGGGGGCATCATAACCACCATGTAAGGGGTAATTTAAGGAGTGGGCTCAAGTCTTGCACAAAATAGTAAAACCCTGCAACACAACCTAACCAGGACACAGTTCCGTCTTTCATGAAAGCTAACGTATCCTGGAAGATAGAAATGCTAAAGCACAAAATTAAAAAAAAAATTTAAGTGGATTTATCTTTTCCAAAGAACTAAAGAATTTCTGATGATTAGAACAACTCTCACACATGGAAATGAAGGAAGGTCTCAGTACTACCTTCTCTGCTTATGACGCTCCTCATGTTGACTATGACTTAGAGCAAGGCTTTGCAAACTCTTTCTGTAGAGGAGCAGATAGTAAATATTTTCAGCTTTTCAGGCCATATGGTCTCTGCTGATGTTGTGCATAAGCAGCCACAGACAGACAATTTATAAATGAATAGGCACGGCTGTCTTCTAGTAAAACTTTATGGGCACCAAAATGTGGAGTTTAAATAATTTTCATGTGTCACAAAAATTATTTTTAATTTTTTTCACCCACTTAAAAAATGTAAAAACCAATCTCAGCTCAAGGGGCTTGCATACAAAAGCTCGTGGGTTTGGCCTATGGGCTGCAATTTGCCAATCCTGATCTAGGGCAGTGGTTCTAATACTTGAACATGTATCAGAACCCTCTGGAGTGTTTGTTAGAACACAGATGGCCAGACCCATCCCCAGGGCTTCTGAGTCAGGATATCTAGAATGGGGGCCCAAGGATTTGCATTTTTAACAGGTTCCCAGGTGATGCTTATCCTGCTTTGAGAATCAACGGTCTAGAGGTAGATTCCTGGTCTGACCAGGCATTAAAAGGTAAACAGAATGGGCAACGGAAGTAACATTTCATATCAGAAATATGGAGCTTTCCCCCCCTTGCTTTCACAATTTCAGGGCATAGAAGAGTAAAAACAGGTCCAAACCAGGTCTGCAGTCTCTTACCTGAAATCCTTGGGAACATGGATATTCCAGAACTCAGAATTGTTTGGTTTTAAGTATACAGTATATATGCCATACAGTAAATAACACCCAGCACAGTAAGCAGCAGCAATTCATAGTCACACACATTAATGTCTCCAAGAGAAATTTCAGAGTGGGATGAACAAAAGATTATAAGCAGGCTTTCTGTCCAGGTTAGGTCAGGTTTCAATGGCAAATGAGTTATAAAAACCTGATTTTTAAAAAACAAAAAAACAAACAAAAAAAAAAACAAAAAAAACCCTGATTTTTAGTTCTATTTTCATTTCTGAATTACAGAAAAGAGACTATAAACCTACACCCTTAGAAGAGAAAATGTATTTTTCTTTACTACTTTTATTTCTTACCTGCTTTAGAATCCTTCATCACCACATGAAAAAAAATGGTTTATATTTGGAAATAACAAGTCATGAAAATGAAAACATGCAAGGATGGAGAAGCTTATCTTGATCTGGGCAAGCTTTTGATTTTCAGAAACCCATAAAATGATTAAGCACCAGAAGTAGACACTGACAACTTTCAGAGCTTGGTAAGTGAAACTGGGTAGAAAAAAATCCCACGTGGGTTAGTTCCATGAATTTAGTTGTGTCCCCCACCTCTACCCCAAGTTTATTTACTGAAAATAAGTAGTTTAAAAAATTTCTAGAAGATCCTAAATCCAGGTGCAACAACTTTGTTTTAATGTAATACTAATATGTTTATTCTGTTTTTGCTCGCTTTTCACAGATAAAACTGAGCGTGTAGATTTGGGAAAGGTCAGCAGTTTCTGCCTTGATTTATCAAAAAGAAAAAAAAAGACATTTAAAAGTAAATTAATTTTTTAAAAAGTAAATTGGTTAACATTTAAACTACTTCCTCAAAAGAAATGTAATATACTATTATTATTAAGAAACCAAATTTTTTTGGGTTATGGACATTGGGGAGGGTATGTGATATGGTAAGTGCTGTGAAGTGTGTAAGCCTGATGATTCATAGACCTATACCCCTGGGGCAAATAATACATTATATGTTAATAAAAATAATTAAAAAAAGAAACCAAATTTTTACATACCTACGAAGTGACTTTAATTTTGTAAGAGGTGGTGTTATATGGATGTTTATATTCCCTGCCTCCCACCCCCAGTTTTCTTTTACCCATAAAATTACTCCTACACCTTTCCCCCATAGCTTCAAGATTCTAGAAAACTTCATATCATGGCTAAACATGTCTTTTCACTTGTCTTGCTTAGGTGGGAAGCCAACTCACTCCTTGACTTCTCATTATAGCACCAGTCTCTCTTAGATTCTCCTTTAGATTTTCCACAATCAGACCACACAGAGAGGTGGCACTTTCTTCCTCACACTTGGGATTTAATTTTTTTAATTTGACACATTTATATTATGATTGCCATTGTAGCAATAATTAGCACCTCTCTCATATAATTATCATTTCTTTTTAGTTGCTGGAATAATTAAGATCTAGTCTCCTAGGAAGTCTGACTAGAATACAATATTTCTGTCTATATTCACTATATTGCTCAAGGATTCAATTCTTGTTATAACTGTATTGAGTGCCTAACACATAGTAGGTATTTGATAAATATTTGTTGGACTAATTAAGGAAGGAAGGAAACAGAAATTCCTTCCAATTCTATAATAAGGATTGCACATTTGAAGAATTCTTTGCAACGAAGTTTAGCCAGGTCTCATTTATTTCAGGTTGCTTAATAATGAATTAGTAACCTCAAACACTACTGACTAGTATTAGAATAGTACCTAAATTAGCAAGTTCATTTCTGTAGATTGCATAATCTCCTGTTTTTTTCATACTCCCAGAAAGCCTTTTCCAGAAATACATCCACACAGTCGAGGCTCCTAAGATTCTCAAATAGTTATGAGGTCCATGTGCTCCTGAGTCTTGTTTTCTGAATGTCAAACTGTTTTTGACATGGATAAAACGTAAGACAGGACAGGCCTACATGACCTGTCCCCTGTAACTAGGTACTTCTATAAGGAATGCAACAACTATATCCCTTTATCATCTCCCCAACTTTTTTTTAGCATCACCCTTGCTGTTATTTTAGATGAATCACAGTAGTAATAACTAGAGTGTAGTATGAACCACTCTGAATAAAGGCACCGGAGGAAAAATGATTTAGATGACAAAAAGGCAATCTCACTGTGTTCTACAAAGTTAAGTCCTTCATAGTACTAGAGTTCAGCTATTAAGAATTTATCATGTGCCAGAGACTATCCAAAGCACTGAGGACACAAAAACAGGACCTAATCCTTGGTCTCAGGTAGCGAGATAACGGCTACCATTATTCTGACTATCAGAAAATGGACTTAAACACTTATCAAAAAGAAAAGAGAAAGGACCCAAATAAATAAAATCATGAATGAAAGAGGAGAGATCACAACCAACACCAAAGAAATACAATTATAAACATATTATGAGCAACTCTATGCCAACAAATTTGACGATCTGGAAGAAATGGATGCTTTCCTAGAGACATATAAACTGCCAAAACTGAACCAGGAAGAAACAGAAAACCTGAATAGGCCCATAACCAGTAAGAAGATTGAAACAGTCATTAAAAATCTCCAAACAAAAGCCCAGGGCCAGATGGCTTCCCAGGGGAATTCTACCAAACATTTAAAGAATAATTAATTCCTATTCTCCTGAAACTGTTCCAAAAAACAGAAATGGAAGGAAAACTTCCA